>JBCJKF010085832.1:0-10585 GCA_039654545.1 Plocamopherus ceylonicus
AGATCTACAGTTGATTCCACACGCTTGATTTAGTGTAAATGAAAAAAGCGTGCGACCTAGCAAGAGCATGGGGTGGGCAGGGTTGGCAAGGCGAGCAAGTGGATGGGGGTGAAAGGGAAGAAGGGGGATGGGTGAGGTGGCGTGTTGGAGGAATGGCGAGACCGAACAGATGGTTGGGGATAAAAGGGGATGGGTGGGGAGGGGAAGGAATGGCGAGGCGATCGGGTGGTTGGTTCTAATGTCTTATCATATTAATATCATATTGTAGTAGGCTATAGAGTAGAGTGCGAAACAAAGAAAACATGCTGACCACAACACGTGTGTAGGTCCAGTGTTCTCATCATATTAATATTATATTGTAGTAGGCTAAAGAGTAGAGCGCGAAACAAAGAAAAGATGCTGACCACAACACGTGTGTAGATCTAGTGTGTGTTGTGTGTTTCGCGAGCCCATCACGCGAGCTTTGCTAAGCCTATTACAGTATTCAGTAAACTAAAAGGTAGGCCTACTGTACATGTTAGTTTCCCTTGTTTCCCTTCAAATCTACTGCAATCTCTTATGTCGACATTCTCTTAAGTCGGCGTGATTTCGAAAGTCCCAGCAATGTCGACTTATGCGGGTTCTACTGTACATGTGTTGCCTAATCAGCGCCAACATAAAATAGATAAGAACGGACTACCTCCACAATGGAACACTTATCACGTCGTTGCACAAGGCCAGGTCTGGACGACCATATGCTTAGCATGCGTTCAAAGGTGTTGTTAACGAGGGAGAGAAGGCGACACGTGATAAGCAGTCGGACCGGAGGTGACGGACAGCGTGTTTTATTACATTTATATACATCACCATGCATGTTCCAGACAGTGTATGTTGTTTTATTGCGAGGAGAGGACAAAAGGCAAGGCCGTCTTTATAGTGTACCAAGATGGCCTTGCAAAATGCCATTCACTCTTTAACTTTGGGCCCGCCCCGCCCCATAAAATGGGGTAAATGGTCTTGTGTCTGGATAAAAGGGGACTATCAGACAAACTCAGGATTTCCGAGTGGCCTATTAGAGAGGTTATTTATATAGAAAAAAATAATGTTTCTTCCAAAAAGTGGATTATTAGGCTAAGCAGACTATTAGCCGGAGGACTTAACTAATAGGCAGTAACTACTGTATTTATTAGATCTGTGTCAGATTCAGGGCAAGACAACAGCGCCAAGTGAAGGTCTGTTGTGGCCCATTGGTGTTAATCCAGTGTCTGGTGAAAATAAGGGAAAAAAAGTTGAACTGATTGGCTTTCATATGAAAATGGGGAAAATATGAACTACAATTGGATTTATTCAATAATCCAATGTTGGATGAAAATTGAGCAACAATGAAATGTACTCCATGTCAGTTGAAAAACTGAAGTACAGTTATAATTTAATAGATGTCAGTTGAAAATTGAGTTACAATTACAATTAATTTATTTGAACTACAATTAGAACTAGATCAAGCAGTCAATTTAGAAATTGGGCGAACAATTAGATCTAGAAGTCGATGATGGTGTGAAAATTGAACCTCTCTCTCTCTCACACACACACACACACACACTCCTCTCTCTCTCTCCATCCCTCTCTGTCTCTGCCTCTCTCGCACACACCCACACACACATTAATTTGAAAGGTGGATCTAATTAGATATGTTTGCAGACGTGATTTTTTTCCCCATAAATATCTTGTGTACGATTAAATTGTTGAGAGAAATGACACCCACTGAATTCCGTTGTATGCAAGTCTGCCGTTTTTGGACTTTGTGATTCCTTGGGGTAAATTTATGATAAAAAAATTATTAAATTTACAAAACACAGTAAAACCTTGTTATACCGCCAACATTGGGACCATTAGAAAGCTGGTATTATAGAGAGACTGGCGGAATAGCGAGAGCAACATAAGGGAGACTATACACGTTGAAAAACATGATGATCACGATTCATGGATGCGGCCAAACACACAATTATCATACACATAAAAATAAAATGTTATGGCGGTAATGGTGGTATAGGCCAGGTGTTTAGTCCTCGGGGAAAAAATAGACTAGCTAGTCAAAGTGTGTGGCGCTATGTCAGTAATGATACAGAACACACATTTCAGTTTTGTTTTAGTTTTGGTTTTTTCATGAAGCATAGCATGTGCGAGTGAAGCATAAGCATAAGTCTAGGTCTCGATCTAAATCAGCTGGTTGGTGTCAGTTGGTACATGTATGATGATTCTACACTGTCACTAGTGTCACCAACCCCCCCCCTCCCTCTCTCTCACTCGCTTTGCTAAGTGACGCATAAGATGAAGAAGTGTGTGTGTGTATGAGAGAGAGAGAGACAGAGCGAGGGGGGTTGAAGGTTTTGAGCTGGCGTCGCAGGCAGTATAAGGGGAATTTTTTACTACGTTTACATCATACTTGTTCCTCGTGAAGTGTTGGCAGATGGCGGTACAATGAAGTTTAAGCCATTTTTATAAAGTAGCCAAACCGTACCACAGACAAAAGCAGGCAGTATGCGAGAATGGCAGTACAGCGGGGGGCAGTATAACGAGGTTTCACTGCAAAATTTTTATCGACTCAAATAGGAAAAAACAAAACAAAACATGACTTTGAAAAATCCTAATTATAGCTAAGGTTTTGATAAAATCTGAGGTTGTCATCCATCAGGTCGACTGTTTGTTTCACACCAAGAGCCAAAACAAAGGAGTACGGGCAAAATGAACAAACAGAAAAACCATCTACATGTATCATCATCCTCATCATACACAATCATTTTTCACTGATCTCAGCCATAGTACATGTGGTCGATATAATTCTTTAAACACACAAGTAAGTCAGCTGACATATATAGTGGATGCAAGCGTTTAGAGAATTACATTGACCATATGTAAATTACATGTACCAGTTATATAGATTTCAACTCTTGAATGAATAAGACTTGAGCCAAGCAAAATCATCATTCATTGTATTTATTGATTATCACATAACCGTTATTGTATTTATTGCTTATCACATGACTTATTTTATTTATTGCTTATCACTGTCATATCCCTACATGACTTGATCAGTGGTGACAGTTATTTGGAAGTAAAGATTGTATATAAATATGGAGAAGTACAAAAAACGTATCAACATTTTATTATTAGAATCTAGGCGAACTGAAGCCCTCCCTCAGCGCCATGAATATTAATGAATCTAAATATTTCTAAAGGGGGCGTAGTGGCTCTGCGGTAGAGCATTGGGCTACGGACCAAGAGGTCATGGTTTAAACCACCGTGTGGCACTTGTGTTTTGTCCTTAAGCAAGAAAATTTACCCTTGTTGCTTCACTATACCCAGGTGAAAATGGGTACAGCTTAAGCTGGGAAAGTATTCTGCAATAGACTAGCATCCTATTCAGAAAGTGATAGATCTAATCTGTCATTGTCCACTTCATGCTATGGAAACAGGGATAAGCTCCAGCCCTATGAGCTGAAAGGCTTGAAGGGACTACTTTACATTACTTTTAAATATTTCCAAAGTCATCATATTTAAATCAAAAGAAATTTATTATAAAATTCAAACACAATCTACATAATTGTGAGACTTCTGATTGAAAAAAAAAATTCTATCTAATCCAATCATTTTTCTCTAAAAGAGAACAAGGGAACAGGATTATTACTTTCTTTTTCTGAATCATTTTTCTCTAAAAGAGAACAAAGGGAAAAGGATTATTACTTTCTTTTTCTCAAATTTACCAGTTTACACCAACCCTCCTATAATTTCTTTTGCTTTATTCTCTTTTGATTGGTCTTTGTTGTCTGACGAAGGGTATATACCCGAAAGTTTACTGTTTTGTTTTCTTAATAGTGGGGGTCTTTATTTAAACATCTGCAACGGACTAGCATCCGGTTCAGAAAATAATAGATTAAATCAGTCTGTTTACTGCTATGATTGGAAACCGGGATAAGCTCCGGCCCTATGAGCCAAAAGGCTCCAAAAGGACTTTGAGTAATGAATGCAAATTCAAAATATCACAAACAAAAATAAATCAAAAATCAAAACAATAATACTGTACATTACATGCATATGTATAAATAGCAGGTATAAGGTCAAATAATCACATGTCTGAACAAAGTGGCAGTCCAGAATCATTTTTATGTTATAAGAAATTGTATGTTTATAAAATGCAATATAAAATATGGAACACACCAATAAAAACTATGTGTTTGTATCACAGATTGCTCTGTATATTTTGACAAAGTGGAATTTAAGGCTTTCTTGAAAATAATAATCAGTTCATCTTCAATGTAATATGAAAGTTGTTTTGTTTTGTTTTTTGTTTTATAAACAAATTGGTTACAAAAAGAAATGACAAAACCAAAACAAAAATAAAAAACAAACAACCTAATCAAAGTGGAATAATATGAACAATAATAAAGTAATATCCAAAATATTTTTCATAATAATGTAACATTTTGTGGGCTACATAAGGGGTTTGACTGAGTAAAACTTTGATGATACAATACAGTCAAACATCTGTCCCATCTTAAGACCAGCCAATCCAAGACAAAAGAAAGATGGCTTCTTTTAAGAATTTGGCATTACAGCAGAGGTGTGTGTGTGTGTGTGTGTGTGTGTGTGTGGGTGTGAGTGTGTGTGGGTGTGAGTGTGTGTGTGTGTGGGTGGGGGAAACAACAGAAGTCACCACTGTAAGTCTATATTGACAGATTTAGATTTATACCCTTGCAAAATGGCAAGTAAGCCAGAATGGTGGTTTGACAGAAGGTGGTATTGCTTAATTAAGATTTACTATTTGTTTCGGTGACTTCTTTTAAAGAAGAAATGACAGGATCAAAATACATAAATGCATGTTTGTAGCATTTTCACACCTAAAAATAAGGCGATTCAGATACAATAAAACAAATGGAAGCAAAAGGAATGTATATTTTCTAACAGACTAATTGATCATAGTAACAATAATTATACTATTACTTATATTGGAGCAGTAAAAAATAAAACAAAATAAAAAGGAGGTCAAGTTAAAGAGAAGCTATAAATATGATACAGATATGTCCATTTACAATGACCTTGCTTGTAACATGATTTCAAATAAAAGTAAAATGTCAAATCTCACTTTTATTACTCTGTAAGTAAGACAGGAACATGCACTACTTTAATCAGTACAGCTTTAGGCCCGTTTGTTTTTCAATTCTATAGAAGCTGTAAATATTGTACACATTTTGCTCGAGCATAAATATATGTACATAATATTTTTAAATCCACACTGCTAGGCAAAAGAAGTTTTGTGGTTGATTTCCTTATTTGTGTTAGTGGCCATATCTGATATTCAGTCACTATACTTGTAAAACCATAACTTTCTAGATAGTAATACAAATAAAAAGGTCAGTCATTTTTTTCGCATTCACAGATTTTTTACAGTATAGACTATGAGAAGACTTTTTGACTCAAATTCAAATTATTTTTATGAAATAAAAAATACATGTTTTTTTTTTTATTTTTGTTCAATAATAAAATAAAATTGCTTATTACTCTTAAACATGATACATAATAACATTTCAAAATGTTCAATGTAAACAACATTAAAAAGATGGATACAGACACTGACTTCATAATAAAGGCTGATTACCGGCAATGTGGAACACCCCTAAAATGAGTCACGTGTAAGAATGACAATAAGCTCTTGATTATTTTAAAGAGATAAGTTTTCAGACGTTTTTTAAAAAGTTTCGCAGCTACCGATTTCTCTTAGATGTCAGGACCAGAAATCCACAATTTGATGGCACAGTGTAGAAAAAGCACTGTCTCTAATTGTCTTCAATCAATTGTCTAATTTTGAACTCTTACTATTTGGAATTTGGATGTTTTTTTAGCATCAGGGAAAAGCAACACCATAGTAATTGTGACCTGCTGCATTGAAGCACTTGTAGGAGCAGAGAAGGGCACGTACTGGGATGCTTCCTGACACGGATGTCAATTTCAAATCCTGGAGAATAAAAGAGAAAGCACATAAAATAAAATATACCGTATTTTGCATTGTGGTAATTATTGGTATTGAATAGGTCGCCTGACTCAGGGACTGGGATAATGTTCATAAATGTTCCGGTTTGTCATTCTCCATTAGGGCTGTGTTGCAGAACTTCAGGCAAATCTCATCAAAATCACAAGATTTTAGTAACTCAGGGGGATGTTATCTGGCCAAGCAGCTTTTGCAAGTTGGAGGGCGGATATAACTTTTCTGAATTCATAGAGATTGAATGGCTCGTCGTTGATTTTGAGGTCATCGAAGGCATAGACACTGGGGATCTCCTCATCTAGGTCTTCCACAGTCGGTGGCTCTCCTAGTAGCTTCTGGAAGTGGGTAAACCAAGTTGTGATTCTTTCTTCAGGAGTGCTGCCTGACACCTGGCCCTCCTTTGCTTTTCTTGCGTCCAGAAACCAAGTTGACTATTTTCCAAGCCTCACCATATTGCTTAGCACCACAGGCAGATTTTGTTGCTCTCGTTTGTGCTTCAAACTCATCCTCTTTCACTTGACTATGGGTTTCATGAAGCTTGCCCAAATCGAGCTTCCAGGCGACTCTATTTTCATCCGTATTGTTGTCAATCCACGCCTCATGGTCTTCCTCGGCCTTCTCTCGCCTCAACAACTCTAGGTTCTCATGAAGTGTGAGCTGTTGACTTCTTAGGCTTCGCAAGACACATTCCTCCATAGCTAACTCATTGGCCTCGATGAAGCCAGAGTAGCAAGATTACCCCTCTTCTTCAAGCAGTTGAAACCGGTTCTTCACAAACACAGTATAATGTGCTTGGATGTCAGGGGAAATGGAGAATCTTTTCCAGTCGTACCTAGTCTTCCTGGTGTGTTTGGAGACTCTCAAGCACAGTTTGAGTTTGGCACACACAATTCTGTGATCCGAGTCCACTGTGAATGAGTTGTATGTATAGGTCTCATGTGCATTTTAGCCAAGATGTACAATAAGATAATACAGAATCGCATCCTCACCATCATCAATCCAAGGCTTCGCATGAACCAGAGTGGCTTTCGCACAGGATGCATAACAGTGGCCCAGATCCTGACACTGAGAAGAATTATTGAAGGAGTGAAGGCCAACAACCTCCCAGCAATCATCACATTTATTGATTTTAAGAAGGCATTCAACTCAATTCACAGAGCCAAGATGATTAGAATTCTCAAAGCCTATGGGATTCTCCCCAACCTGCTGAGAGTCACCGAGATCACGAAGATACCCCAAAATAGCCCTGGCCAATCTTGACTTTGCAAATGACATCGTTCTCCTATCAAATTCAAGCAAAGAGGCACAAAAGCTCCTCCAAAGAGTTGAGCGGGAATTCAGCAGAGTAAGTCTAGGTTTGAATGGCCCCAAAACAAAGTGCCTCGCCTACTACATAGCAGACCACTTCCCCCACTATCCACAAGACTCAGAATTGCCTTAGAGCAGAAAGATGATTTCAAGTATCTCGGTTCCTGGGTTGACGACTCTGCAAAAGACTTCAGCATCACAAAATTTCTTGCCTGGAGAGCCCCCAAAGACAAGACAAAAATCTGGAAATCTGCCATGAATCCAGATTTAAAGAAGAGATTCTTTGTTGCCACGGTGGAATCAATTTTCCTCTATGGCTCTGAAAGTTGGACTATGACTGACACAATGGAGAAGTCACTGAGTGGCACAAACACCTGAATGTTGCAGAAAGCCCTGCCCATCCACTAGAGCTCTCGCACTACAAACAATGAGCAGTATGGAAAACTCCCAAGAATAAACAAGAAAATTGCCGAACACAGACTTCATCTAGCAGGCCATTGCTACTGACACCCTGATCAAGTTGCTATATTGGGAGCCAACACACGGAACACTGAGATTAGGTAACATATGTGGACACTCGGATAAGAGACACAGGAGCAACTAGCATCCACAGCCCAGCCAGTCTGATGGAAGACAGAGATGTTTGGAGGTCCATGGTGAAATCTCAGAGTCATCCACTGTAAGCAAGTATTATGCATGAGTTTGTATTGCCATTTATATATATTTTATTCAATTGCATGACAATTACACTGCTTTAAACTAAAAGTATTCTATAGTATAAGGCTTGCTTCAACAATAAGATAAAATTAGACCAAGATTGAAAATCTAGAAATGACCCAAACCTCTTTGGCATCCATGAATTTAACACATTCCAGCCATGTGTTCAAGAAGGAATCTTGGCATACAGCACATTTACTTGATTGGGAAAGCATTGTTCGAATATCTGGATAGTGGCGGATAGCTTTCCTCATGTAGGACCATCTGAAAAAAAAAATTAAAAAATACAAACACTGTTTGAACTGAGCCCTCCCATATTCACACAATCAGTTTTTACCATCTCTATCAATTTGATAGAAAGGTTCCACCATGCATATTTTACACATGAGCACCAACAAACCAACCAGCACAGGTGCCATCAAAAGGGCAGATAGTTAAAAGTTAATGCAGGTATATGGCTACCTTTATAATGAAGAATTGATTGCTTTTGCATATTTTGTATGTCTTTATGAGAACCGCCAAATATTTTACTTTGTAATTTACATGGTTTTAAAGTGCTTTGAATACTTTTCCTCTTCAGCGTATGACTTGAAAGAAAAGAAATTATCTTATCTGACATAATAAAACAACAACTGTCCAACTAACCATCAAAATTATACGAAATAGGACATGCTGGGGGATTGACAGATAAGCAAGACAACCAAAAAAGTGTGATAAATTCTTGAACGGGTAGCTAGCTGGACATAACTCAAAACGTGACCATAATCCCACTAAGTAAGTTTTAAGTGCATCACTTGGAAACTGCTGTGGCAGATCAGATATTTAGACCTAGATTTAGATAGATTGATCTGATTCACAGTATTACAATGAATAACGGAATAGCAGAGCCACATCTTGTTACTGCCATAGTCAAAATCCCAGAAATTATTGGCTTGCTTGTACAAAACACCCACTAAACCAATACTAACTGTGGGGTTTTATAAAATCAATAAGACTAGTTTAAATGAGAGTAATATTGTAATCGTAGATTTCAATACAAATGTAGTAAAATGTGGAAATGAAGAAGACAATGTAAGGTCTTTACTTCAGGAGACTGGCTTCTGAAACATGAAAGACATTGAATATTCCCTGATGCATTCTGAATGGAAAACAAACAAAGGAAACTACTGCCTTAAGTTTTACCATTGATTTGTTATTAGTAAAGCAATGAGAATGGCCACATACTACTATTATTCTTATTGATTGTCAGGGGTGAAGCAAATACAATATACTGTTACTATGTCATGGTAGAGCTTCCAAACACAATATACTGTTAATATGTCATGGTAGAGCTTCCAAACACAATATACTGTTACTATGTCATGGTAGAGCTTCCAAACACAATATACTGTTAATATGTCATGGCAGAGCTTCCATCTTCCCCATTCCTGAAACTGACAGGTGTGAGTGTGAGATGTTGAAATAGAGGAATTCATAACCAACAAAAAATAAAAACATTGCTGACCTGTCTTTCAATTCCTTCATGACATATCTGGCACACAGTTCCTGAAAATAAAAGCCAGATTATTTAACACTTATTATGTAAGTTTCCAGGAATCACTGACAAAAGCTTCAATGTTCAACTTAGCTTTTTCTTCTATATGACAATATCTTCCTCCTGTATTCCTTTTAAAGATGAAAGGTTAACCCTTCCTTATATGAATCATGAAATGTATATGTGCATATATGTGTTTATAGGGTTACAGTGATATTTTCATTGTACATTGCTCTGAAATATCTCTTATATCTACTTGTAAAGTATATTTGTCATTTAACATATCCAAAGAAATTCAGTTTTTGTTTCTTTATATAAACTAAATAACTGATATGTTTGAGCCCTGATCTTTGTAAAATGTTCTTATGTGTTTCTTTGGTGGTCGAACCTAAAGTACAGTAGAACCCAGATATGTCAACGTCTGTTAAGTTGACTTTCGGCTTAAGTCGACATGATGTGAAATTCCCAACCTTTTCTCTATACAGTATTACTACATCGACATCCCCGCCCCTTCTTTTCTCTTAAGTCGACATGAATAGCTCGAACCTATAGACTTATCACGGACTTCAGGGCCAAGCCATGCGCATGTGTGAAAAGAAGGATGGGCCCACAGGCGACTACATGTACTAGATCTACAGTTGATTCCGCAGTCTTGATTTAGTGTTAATGAAGAACAAGTGTGCGGCCTAGCAAGAACATAGGGTGGGTAAGGATTATGGCGAGGCGAGCGAGTGGGTGGGGATGAAAGGGGATGGGCGAGGTGGCGTGCGGGAGGAATGGCGAGGCGAACAGGCGGTTGGGAATGGAAGCGGATGGGTAGGCAGGGGAGGGAAAGGCAAGGCGAACGGATGGTTTAGAGTTAGGAGTGAAAGGGAAGAAAAAAGAAGGTGATGGGGGGGGCTGGAAAGGGAATGGCGAGTCGATCGGGATAAGCGGATACCTAGAGAACGACAACTAATCGGATTGGCTGATATTTACAGTAACAATCGTCATGTTTGACCCAGAAC
>JBCJKF010085943.1:0-10585 GCA_039654545.1 Plocamopherus ceylonicus
GGAGGGGGGGCAGGGGTTGTAATTAATGTTTTTTATTGGTATTGTTTGACATCAACCCTTAACAAGTCAGATGTTAAATGCTGTGGCAACACAGATTTTATTATCAATTTTTGTTTTTGTTTTACGCATCGTAATTGAAATAATTTGATCAACTGTATGTATATCGCAACAGACAAGAATAATGGCTATCATATCGGAACTTGTTTTTCAGAGTTGGCCCTTGACTATCAGATTGGGCCCCAAATTGGCCCATGGCTATCAGATTGCAATTGGCTCTTGGCTATTGGACTGGTCCGTGGCTGTCAGATTGGCCCCTGGCTCTCAAATTGGCCCCTGGCTGTAAGATTGGCCCCAATATTGGTTCATGGAGATCAGATTGGCGACTGGCCCCTGGCTGTGAGATTGGCCCCAATATTGGTTCATGGCTATCAGATTGGCGACTGGCCCCTGGCTGTAAGATTGGCCCCTGTCTCTCAGATTGGCCCCTGCCTGTCAGATTGGCAAATCGCCCGTGGCTGTTGGATTGGCCCTTGCCTATTGGATTGCCCCTTGGCTATTGGATTGGCCCTTGGCTATTGGATTGGGCTGTGGCTATCAGATTGGCCCCTGGGCTATTAGTTTGGCTCCCAGATTTGCTCTTGGATATCAGTTTGGCTCCCAAATTGGCCATTGACTGTTAGATTGGCCCCCAAGATTGGACCTTGGCTATCAGTTTGGCCCCCAAATTTGCCATTGGCTGTTAGATTGGCCCTCAAGATTGGACCTTTGCTATCAGGTCGGTTAGATTGGTCTTGATGTCTGTAGCGTTAAGATATTCAAAGCCATTACATTAACTATCATGACTCATGCAATGATCTAAATGTGTACATATATAATACAATGTCCTATACCTGCAAATCAAAACAATGACATATGTAACCGTTTTTCCAATATTATTTTTTAATGCCATACTCTGAATTTTGTACCATAGTTTCAATTCGCATCACATATACTAATCAATTTTATTGTATCCTCGCCTTAGTAAAAAAAAAAAAATGCGTCACTGCAAATATGATGAATATTTGCCGGTATGTGAATGGTCAAAATGATAAATATGCTGCACATTATTCCTGAATTCTGTTGTTTGTTTGTTTTATTTCCTTTTCGATTGTTGTTTTCCATCTCATTCATGCATGTTTTTCCTCCAACTATCCACTGTATTTAGCATGATATCATGTTTTAAAAGGGTTATGGATCTTGTAATGTGTGGTTTGAGTATTTCTTGCAAATGTCACAGTTATATTTACTTCTTAGAAAAGTTTATTTTGAAACTTTTTCTTACATTTCTATCTAAAATATTAAATTAGTAGACCATTGCTACTACTAGGCAATGGCAGATGTTGTTAGTATACTTCAGTGATGTGTTTGTTAAAAGACTTCTGCTCTGTACGGGCCACGCGACAATGTTTTAAATGGGAAATGGGCTTGTGGAACTTGCATCTCTTGCAATCCAGTTGGTATGGCCTTTATAAATCTGTGTGGTGTTGTAGTCTTTTGGTAGAAGAAACTCAGCTCGCAAACCGCCAGGTCCAAGTTTAAAAACCCAGTTGCAATATTGAGTTCTTCGAAAAAATCTCAGCCCTCTTGTCACATTTCCCGACTTTACTCAAGTGTAAAACCAGAGCAGTGTTTGACAGCTGGTAGTTGAAGATCTTGTGTGTACATTAGAGGCATGCATCTGTAAAACGACTGAAAAACTTTGAGTGGAAAAGGTCTCCAGAAAACGTTTTAAACCTGTATTTAAGTCGGAGGGCACTTAATACATTAGACCTATTCTTTTCTTCCCCTAAGAGCATTTTTGTAATCTGTTGTTCATTACTTTAAGTCGAACCACAATCCTTATTTCAAGAATGATTAAGTTGACCAATCTACATGTAGGCATTATTTTTTGTTGGCATGTGTGTGTGTGTGTGTGTCAATGTGTGTTCATGCGTCTGATGTTGATTCGAATAATAGACACAAACTCGAGTCAAGGGGACAAATTATATTTCAAAGATTCACAGCACATCTACAATGTATGTCACAGGTTGTGGGACTATGTTTAGAAGAATTGCAATGGTTCTGTTTCTTCCATATTTCAGCACTCGTCGAATATTATATGTGTACAAAATTTCTTTCCCTCTCTTTCCTACACTTTTCATTTTGATATCTTGTTAACGTTTTGTACGTTGTTCCATTTTTGACTCCTTCCATTCCATTCAAGCAGGTTATTGGATCACACTATATAAACTCCTTAATTAAACATCAAGATCCCAATTTGTTACCTTCTAAGTCTTCTTTGACCATTACAGGTTCATCAGAAAAGCCTTAAATTGTTTTTAATAAATAGACACATGAATGAAATGATTCGTTTACATACATTACGTTTCTTGTGGGAATGAAAAAGAAAGTGCTTTCAAAAAGCTCTTCGATTAATGAAGAAACACAGAGATGCCGACCATCTGAAAAGTTGCATTTCTTCAATCTCAGATGTCTCCTTTCTTGTTTTAGACTTTAAAGCAGGCAGAATGTTTCAAAAATTGCAGAGTTAAAGAATTTTCTTTATCTTTTTGTTTAAGAAAAAAGCCACAGACCAATGTAGAAAATGTTGGCAAATTTACCTGAAAATAAATTCTTTGGTGTCATGAGGTATTGCATTTCTGATGCAATGAAATAATCAGTTTCCAGTGACAGCCTTTAATTAGACAACACAAAACGAAGACAAAAATCACAATGAAAATTTCAATAAAGCCAGAACATAATAGAAGCTGCCACATATTACATGAGCAAACAAACTATACTCCCCCCCCCCCCCCCAAAAAAAAAAATGAAATGAAATATAACAAAAGAAAGAAAGAAAAAAATAAAAAAAGAAGGAAAGAAAAGAATCGCATGGAATAATACATATAATTGAATTGCCTCCATTCAAAACGCAATGATTAGCTGTTCCCCTTATTTTCCATCATTTTTCCATCATTCAGTTAATTAATAAAATAGTTATGTATTTTTGAAATCGTTGCAAATACTGTTAATCTATTTTTAAGGAGAATAGCTCATTTTTGCTTTTTGAATGGAGAAAATTTACTAGTATATTGTGCGTTTCCTGTTTTAGAGAGTGATATTAAAGCACAAATTAAACAAGACTTGTATTTGTCTGAAAATGTTCAACCAAAGATTCCTTGTTTTGTCATATAAAAATTTCATGGCACGGTAGTCATTTAACTATATGCTGTTCTGTCCTCCAATTTTAATCTCGACTATGGTATTCGATAAAGATTAACACTAATTTTTTGTGTTTGCTTTACATATTGTTCTTTAAAATTGAGCTTCAATGAGGGTAAATTTTCATAATGTATGTCTTTCCATGAGATAGAAATAAACATTGATAATTGGTTAATAAAATGTGTCAGTCGATTGCTATTTTTGTTATTTTGATTTAACTGTTAACAAGCCTTCCGTCGGATATTCTAAGTACCATTCATTTCGTCAGAGTCCTTTGACTGAAATCATTAAGCCACCAAGTTAAGGTTATATTTTATGTTTAAGGGACCATTTTCATTTATTTTTTTTTATTTTTTTTTTGGTCTTCTTTTCACCTTTTTCAATTGAAAAATTGAAATCAACAACCTATGTACCATATTGTGTTTTAATTACTGTCATTGTGATTCCAGGTTTGAGCTGTATTTGGCTTTTGGGTGGTTTTATTTTCGTTGCTTTTTGTTGTTTGTTTTTTGTTAGTTTTTGTTTGATTTTTGTTTTGTTTTGTTGTTGTTTTTTGTTTGCTTTTGTTTGGGTTTTTTTTTGTCGTTGTTTTTTGTTGTTTTTTTTGGTGGGGTGGGGGGGGGGGGGAAAGCATGTGAGGGAGGTGGGTTATTTTGAATTTTTCTGTTCCACTTGCTTCGTTTTTTTTTGTTCCTATGGTTTATTTTATTAGTGGTCGACAGTTTTTGTTTTGTTTTTCGTTGATTTTCGTTTTGTTTTTAGGAGGGGGATAAGAAGGGGAAGGGGGCAGTTGCATTGGGTTGTTTATTATTTCTCCGATTTTTCTTTTGTTTATTTTTAAGTTTGATTAATTTTCTTAAATCTTCATAATTTGTTTTTCCTTTTGGGCGTTTTTCCTAATATTCGAGGGTTTGATTGGTGGGGGATGGGTCGCGGAAGGTATTATTGTATTATTTTTGGGATTTCTGTTTCTTTTCTTTAGATGTTATTGTTTTGTTTTGTTTTTGTTTTTTGGTTTTTGGTGTGTTTTTTTAAGGCTATACTCATTTTGTTTTGTCCCTTTGTTGTTCTTTTTAAGGAATATTCAGAGGGTCTGGTGTCTTTTTTGTTGTTTTATTTTTATTTTTTCTTCTTTCATTCCATCTGGACATCGCATTTAATACATGATATTTTCTATATTATATATAATACATTTTATATCATATATTATTATGTAACATGGCTATATTGCCATACCTCTCACCCTACGATTGTTGGACGTTTCACGCAAAATGAAAATCTCTTTATTCAAACCCGTGCTACTGCCGGCAAACTCTTTACAGTTCATACCGACACTAGGCCCGCTTTTTAGTCCATCATATCACAAAAAAGCATTTTCCTTGGGAGCAACATTGATGCAGTAATTCTTTAGAAGGCATTCCATCATTTGGAAATGTTCCCGATTTTACCGCAACATTAGAGAGGGGAGGCATAATTATGGGCCTCAGGGAGGAATGGATCAGTTTGATGCTGACCGACCTGGAGTCCAAAATTGGTGGCCATCCCCCATTCATATTGTGCATCGTATTACCAACGGGTTCACTTGCTATCTAGAGGTACCGAGTGCTCGTGTACACAAAGGGCGGTAGAACAACCTGGGGGTTTATCGCGGTGCCCATTTTGGGGCATGATGGCCGTCGTTATATTGTTTTTGAGAGATGATTTTATTTTTCTTGTAAATCGTCTCTCCTTTTTGCTGCATTTTATTATCGTTATCATAGCATAGTAATTGTATTACTAAACTTAATGCTTCTTTTCCTCCTTGGCATCCCGTTTCCCCCCTATTTTTTCACCTCGAGATGACCCAAGTGGTTAACGGGGTGTAAAGCAATCAATCAATCATTCAATTCATACAATGGAATTACATTTTAGGTACATTGTGTCACCATTTTTTTATGTTGAGTTTACTTTTTCATTTTTTCCCGTGTTTTTTTTTTCTTTTTAATTCAAATTTACCCGTTAGATATGTTGTTTTTGGTTGGGTTTTTTTTTTACAATGTTATAAAATGTTTGTGAAAAAAAATTTTATGGTTAAGAAAGTCAAAACAAGAATTGTGTTGGGAAGAGAAATGCATGTAATACAACAAAATATATACCCAAAATGAAGCAAGAAGTAAGAAAGTTAAGAAAGAAATTTCCAACAACTTAGTGACTTAATTTCTGCTAGGTCACCAGAGTTTGCTTTTTTCAGATCAGTTGTTGTTCTACCTTTGTTTTGTTTTCTTCTGTTTTTGTTCTTTTTGCATTTTTCTGTCGGGGTTATTTTATCTCTCGGGGTGTTTTTTGTTTTTTTTTTTGGGTGTTTTTTTTTCTTGTCTTGTTTGTTTGGGGGTGGGTTTTTTTTCCTTTTTGTTGTTGTTTTTTGTTGTTTGTGCTGTTTATGTTTTAACGTTTTTTTTTAAATTAGTTTTGTGTTGGAGTTTTTTCATAAATCTTTTTGGGTGTGTGAGGGAAGGGGGAAGGGGGAAGGGGGACGGATTTTAACTTTATATTAGATTCAGTTAATGAGTTTAATTCATTTTATATTAATTTCTTCATACAGCAATGACAATTTCCTTGTTTCGTTTCACTCATAAATGAATTAAGCAAGTACTCTCTCTGCTATCAAATTTTACTTGATTATATTTGTTTTCTTCAAGTTATTCATGTATTTTGTGCCTACATTTTGACATACAAAGCCGGCTTTTTAAATAAAGAAAGAAACCAAGAAAAAAAAATCAAGAATTTGTATTTATAATGATTATTCTTTACACTCTTGTTGTGTTTTTCATGGACATTAAAATTTGTGTTCTTTTTTTTCTGCGCCAGTGACCAAATGCAATGGTAAACTGACAATAAAACTTATACAAAATATGCTCAAACAGATTTTTACCGGTCTACTATCTACACACCCATGTTTCAGGCATTATTGGATTCAGAACGTCCCAAATGATTAGGAAAAATATTATCCCAATATTTTAAAATCAAGGCAAACTATTCTACGAGTATGCACCAGTGTCCCTCAGGTCTGTATCCTGCAAAGACTTAGAGCGTCTGATTAATACTAACTTTATAAATACAATGTTCAACACGAATTCCGACAGGGCCAGTCATGCAAGTTGCCACTTATCATAAAAGCTTGCTCTGATTTTGTAGGGATACCTTTTGTAGGCCAGACAGTAGCTGCCACCCTCCTTTAAGAAAGTACGGCATTTAATAACGTCCGATATCAAGCTTACTAGATCTAGTTAAAATAAAGCAGTACGGCATCCCTCACAGCATACACCCCTAGATTCACATCATTTCAGACAGATCGATCTTACAGGGGAAAATAGCATGTCTTCTGAAATTCCAATTCTGTCGGGAGTCCCACAGCGTGCAATTCAAGGGCTGCTACCTTTCCTAGTGTACATCAATGACATGTCCAAACCGGAACTCACTTGTCAGATTCGACTTTTTGCGGACGACAGTCTATGAAATCACAAAAAAATCGCGAAAAGAATGGGAGATCCGTTAAACTGTTCCTTCAAAATTAGAGGAATGGGAAAGAGAGTGGAAACTGTGTTTTGCCCCAATTCTCTCCTCCCCCCTCCCTTCCCCCTCCTCCCCAATATGTCTAGTATACTATTGGTACATGGAATGCACATCAACACATACACAACAAAGAATGCTCTTTCCCAAGCTAAAATTTGAAACTAGACACGAGAAAAGACTATCATGATCATAAAATGACTGGAACAGTCATATCAACAGAGCGGTCAAGAAAACTAACAAAACGTTAGACTCCTTAAACAGAAATCTGTTGCCATGTCATAAGAATGTGGAAGAAAACCACCACAGAGTATATATTGTGGATCAATTCAGGAATACAATTGTAGCGTTTGGCCTCCGGAAAAGATATTATGTCCAATCAGCAACTTGACTTACTTGACCTATGCCTCTGTATCCCCGGAGGAACATAGGGCCAGAGCAACAATCCTCCATCGTGCCCAGTTTTGGGCATCCCTCTTCAGTGCTGTCCACGATGTGCCAGCATTCTTCATTTCGGCCTCGGGGCTTCTGCGCCACGTCTTTTTTGGCCGTCCCACCTTTCGTCTCCCTTATGGGTTACACTCTAGGCTTTGCAGCCTGATGTTTGGATATTCAACCCTAACGTGAAGTCTGTCTTGCTTTATGGATCAGAAACATTGAGGACTACCAAAAGCAACACCCAATGACTACAAACAGTCATCAACAGATGCCTAAAACACATTCTAAAAATCAAATGCCCACAGAAGAAACAAGTATAAATCAAGGACCTTGATTATAGCACAATGAAATAGATCTGACACATTAGATCTAGACAATTTCATTGTGCTATGTTCACAGAAGATAACAAATGAAGAACTGTGGAGGCGCACTGAACAAAATCCGATCACCTTGCACATAAAGAAGAAAAAATAGGGTTGGATCGGCCATACATTTAGAACACCCCAAAACGTCAAATAAAGAAACAAAGATTAATCAGCAAACTGTTTACAAAAAAAGTCAAAAAGACGAGCAGTTCGATTTGTATGTAACGACTGCAACAGACAACATAGCGTCACATAATGATGAAGAAGTTCATTTGCGTTTGTCATCGTTTTCTGTTCATTTTTCCCCATATTTTTGTGTTTTACTTTACTATGTTCTTTGTTTGTGGTTTTTGTTGTGTTGTTTGTTCTTGGGGGGTATTATTGTTTAGTTTAATTATTTTTTAATTCGTTGTTTTTTGCCTGCATGTGGGACTCTTGTATTTTTTCTTTCTTTCTTTTTTTCCTTTTTTCTATTGCTTTGTTTTTTTTTTGTTTTTTTTTTTGGATATTTGTTGCTTTTCGTTTGTTGTTGTTGTTGTTGTTGTTGTTGTTGTTTTGTTTGTTTTTTTGTGTTTTTTTTTGCTGTATTTCTTTCGTTTTGCCGTTTGGTTTTGCTTTTTGTTTATTGTTCTTTAGTTTCGTTTTGTTTTTTTTGTTTTTTGTTTTTTGTTTGTTCGTTGTTGTTTTTTGTTGTTGTTTTTTTTTGGGGGGGAGGAGTAGACAATCTTTTTGCATTTACAATGTATATTATGTCCACGATATTTAGGACTTTTCATACATCTCTAAAGTATGAGTGAAAATGCCATTGGTCCTTTCCACATTTTTCCAAGGCCTCCTGGCTTGACTTGACTTCATGACAAAATCTTCCAGCTAGAATTAGAAGAGTGTTGAGTAACACTAGTTTAGTAATTATGTCCTGTCGCAGAGAAAAGTACTTTCGTCTTTGGGGTGGGTAGTATGTGTTGGGTGATGCGTCCCTTCGAGTCATGTCTGTACAGTAATCGTCTATGTGGTCGTCTGTGTAGTGATCGAAACACTCCGTCGACAGCAAACATCGCCCGTAGAAGGATAACAAAGATGGTGAGAATGAAGATCAACTACATTTAGCCTTATGATACCGTTCCACACAGGCCAAGTTACTCTTATCTTATCTTATCTGATCGTTCACGCAGATTCCAAAAGTATGAATTCTTTTAAAAACTATATTGATAGGGAGCTTCATGATCAGATTTATGTATTAAATGAAGAAGTTTACTGTATTAAGAAAACTATTTAATTGAATTTTTATTTTAGTCTTTGTTTGGATATCTGAATTACGAGTATTATGCAAAATGTTTTTTGTTTGTTCTTTTTTCTTTTGATATGATATGATATGATATGATATTATGATACGATACGATATGATATGGTTATGATAGTCTAACACAACACACGAATATTCGTAAGTCTTATTTATGAAATTCGTATACATTCGTAAAGCGTCAAGTTTTTCAATAAGAATTGGCAAAAAAAAAAAAAAAAAAAAAAAAAAAAAAAAAAAAAAAGATACCAAGATCCCTCTCGATTCCTCTCGAATTCTTTTTTTTTTTTTTTTTTAATGTCTTTTCTTGGCGATTCGCGGTATTAGTGGTCTACATGGGATCGTGGCATACGTCTTGAGATTTTTCGACATGCCTCGTTAGCCAAGTACTCTTATGATTACGCCTAAAGTAATTATTTCGGGGTTTTTATGGTAGTATTGTAAAATAATATGAGTTTCGGCTTAAAATCGTAGTTATCGTTGCTGTATTTTTCATTGGTTGCAGTAGTAGGCATATGTTCCACAACCTGAATGTATAAGATTAGACGATTGATGGAGGTCAATAGCTTCATATGAGACCTGAGACAAACACCGAACACACTGTCTTGACAAAGCCAGGGCAAAGGCGGTTTTACAACTGGTCGACACGAATTCTACGCGAATTTGCAGGCACCGTGACAGCGCCCCATTTTATCATTGATCTCGTCATAATGGTCTTTTGTGTCGGAATTGTCGAGCTTGTAGGAATTCTATTGCTACGTCTGGGCTTGTACTCTATGGGCTGTTTGGGTGTCCAGCCACACTCCCTTCCTTTTTGATCCTTGCTTCTTCTATTTGAATTCACAGTAACGAACTGGCAATAGGTCTAAGGTTGAAGAGGTTGCAGGGTGTACGATACCTGAATGACTACTTTGGTGGCATCGAATTTTGGCAGGGTGACGGCCGACTTGGCCAACCCATTTTATTTTAATCACCGGGAGCTCTTTTATATGCGGAAAGGCACATGGATCTCTTACTTTATAGTCCGTCTCCAATTGGACTAGCAACTCATTCAATCTGCCCACTTCAGAACAATGAGGCGGAAAATCCCCCGAATAATTCAGATTTTAAATCAAGCCAGTACAGTGGGGATCTAACCTCTGACCTCTTGCTTGGTGGTCGAGTGCCTTCAAGGCAGTACACGATGCGAATTGACAGTCTGCAGAACACCAGTAAAACGTTTTGGCAGTACAAGATGCGAATTGACAGTCTGCAGAACATCAGTAAAACGTTTTGACAGTACAAGATTCAAATTGACAGTCTGCAGAACACCAGTAAAACGTTTTGGCAGTACGAGATTCGAATTGACAGTCTGCAGAACATCAGTAAAACGATTTGGCAGTATGAGATGCAAATTGACAGTCTGCAGAACATCGTTAAAACGTTTTGGCAGTATGAGATGCAAATTGACAGTCTGCAGAACATCGTTAAAACGTTTTGGCAGTACAAGATGCAAATTGACAGTCTGCAGAACATTGTTAAAACGTTTTGGCAGTACGAGATGCATATTGACAGTCTGCAGAACATTGTTAAAACGTTTTGGCAGTACGAGATGCAAATTGACAGTCTGCAGAACATCGTTAAAACGTTTTGGCAGTACAAGATGCGAATTGACAGTCTGCAGAACATCGTTAAAACGTTTTGGCAGTACAAG
>JBCJKF010086165.1:0-10584 GCA_039654545.1 Plocamopherus ceylonicus
CGTTAAACTTGAGGACCCCCACCCTGTTATTTTTCTTTTTAAATTTTTCCTTTTTTTCTTTTCTGTTTTCTTTTTTTTTTCTTTTCTTTTCTTTTTTTTTTTTAACATTTCTGATTTATCTTCCTTTTTATTCTTTTCCTAGAATAACTGTACAGTGCTGCTTTTCTTAGAATAATTTAACCACATTGTTGTTCTTTTTCTAATTTACATTCATTTGTCTTGTGCATGTTCAGTATGATTGATTGTGCCGCAAATGTGTGTTTTGTTCGTCATATTGCGGCTGGAGTCATGGAAAATTATAAATTGCACCTGGAAAACACCTGGAAAAATCATGGAAAAAATTTTTTGGAGTTGAGTGGCAGCCCTGTGTCATGAAAGATATAAAGTGATTGTTTGCTCCTCAAACTATTCAAAATGAATATAAATCAGAGAGGGGAAAAGTACGCTTCAAATGCTTATGCTTGATTGCCAGGTGATTTTTAAAAATTTCTTTTTCATTTTCATATGAACTTTATGAAAAATATCCATTTTTTAGTTATTTGAGGTTCAGGCTTATTTTCTAATGACATAAAGTAAATGAAAACAAAAAATAATAAAATATTGAAACATGCAAGAAACTACAAGAGGTGTCATATTCAAAATAGGATTTCTGAATGCAGCATCCAGAAAAAGTATTTGAGCTTCCAATTAATATGATTTAATATTTTTCACTTTCCTTTTCTTCTCTTTCTTCTTTTTTTTTTTTTTTCAAACCTTTTCAGATTTTAGATTACACCACCAAACTGCAAACCTTGTATCTAGGATTGACAAGAGATGTTATTTGGTCTGTTCGCCAGTTAGAATTAAAAGCCCTGACTTTGCATCTGGCAGTCACTCTGGCTAGGGGCTCACTTGGAGAGAAAATTCGTTCTTGTGAGACCTTCAAACTTCTTATCAACTCATTGAAAAAGTGAGTTACCCCCAAATGACTACTTCAGTGTTGTTTTCTATGGTTGGATCATCGTCGAATCGTGCCATTTAGTCATTTTACATGAAGGCCATCTAAGCTCCGATCTAAGGAAAGAAATGTTGAATCTAAGAACATCACTGTTGTGCCTAGTTGACCTTGGGTGAAATTTTATTGCTTTATTCTTTTGCATAATTTTGACTTGTGTTTCATGATTCTTTTATGCAAAGGTGTTTAGTGTCTCTTTTACATGTTTGAGTCATTATGGACAAATTTTGATCTTTACTTTTAGTCTTAGTCTTCATAATAGCTGATAAACGCAGAAAGCTGAGTATTCTTGTCAATACGCCTTAAGTACTTTATCATTCTAATATTTTCTATTGATCTTGATAAGTATGTTGGAGTGATGTGTGTGTAGAATGGCTGCTCCTCTGTACGTTCCTCAGGGAGTTGAGAAGGTTACTGGATGGAAAAGGCTTGTCGGGGGAACTTTTGTAAGCGCATAGAGCATGGTTAAATAGATTTATGCCCTAACAAGGGTTTTAATTTAATTTTTGATTTAATGCCCAATAAGCCCTTTCTATTGGAATGGAATGTAATGTTAAGTATATGATATGATTCCTTTTATTATTATTATTGGGTCATCATTATTGTTAGATATTACTGTAAAGAATAGACCCTTGTGCCCTACATGACCGCATACAACTTCTCGTGCAGATCACTACTCAAGTGAGCACTTTGTGACAATGATATCGTAAGATCATGTGACTCTTGTCCATTGTAGATAGATAGTTGTCAGCAGAGTTGATGTACCACCACCACCACTGTAATCAGTCACAATAATGTTAATAAACCTTTTATTTCCCTTACTTTTTTTTTCATATTCTTTTATTGTATTTTTACATTATAAAAATACAACAATCATCATTACTTTAACTGTCATCTTATTATAATGATTGAATTTGATTTGTGTGTTTTCATATCAGATCCTTAGAGACTGAGCCAACTCAGACAGATGCTGTGACCAGTTTCCTGCTGAAGAATTTAAACCTCATTGATTCATCACGCCTCCAACGAACTCATTCCGTGCTGGAGACAACTCTGACCATGATGCGGCCATGCACCTCATTCAACATGAAAGGGGCCAGGAAGGTTACGGCCGAACTCATTGAACCTGTGGAGAACCAGGAGATGGCCATAAAAATGTCTGCTGGGCTGACAGCTGGCATTAGCGTTGTGGCGAACGTTGAGAATATCACCAACGTTAGTGATGTCCGCATTCAGGTCAGCTCACCGGTTTCGGGGGGGGGGGGGGGGGGGGGATAATAAAGTTTTGCAAATGTAAAAAAGAGTTTTAAAGGATACACTTCCAATCAAGTTATATTGCCACGCTTTTAACATGCAATTTCAAAAGGATCCCCTTGAATGGTCATAGTTGTATTGCATAAACTGGGAGATCAATAGGACATGGAGGTGTGAGATACTCACTTTGATATCTGTATTATTATCAAAATGAAAAAGGAAATTCACTTTCTCATGGTTTATTTTTTTCCCCCCATTTTTCTGTCACAGTAAGTGTTGTCTGTGTTATGTTTTTGTTGTAACACAGTTAATTATTTTTAGGCAAGTTGTCTGTCTTTTAATTTTGACTTATTGTCACTGAAAACATTTGTCTTGACAGGAAGTTTCTTTTTCCATTTAGTCAAAGTTGATGGTCTTGTAGCAATAGGGTGGATGCTCAGCCGCATTCCTCTTCTCTTTGATCTTTGCCTTCTCTGCTTGAATTGAGAGCAATTAACTGGTCAATATGTCCGCGACCTGAGGTATAATAAGTTGTAGGCTAACTTAAATGAAACCAAAAGGACTGTTTTTGTAGGAATTGAATTTTGTCAGGGTGCCGGCCGTTACAGCCTCTTTTTGATTTTCATCACTAGGATTATTTTACAAAGGCCCATGTGTCGGTGTCCTCCAAGTTTATCATCTGTTGACGATGGGACTAGGCACTCATTCATCCTGTCTACCAAAAGATCAGGAGGTGGAAAAAAACAAACATTTGACTTGTGCCCTAACAACTGTATTATCTGAGCTCCTTTCAACAGAAAGTAGCTTATAGACTATAATAGACAAAAATTAGAACTCCTTAATTGATCCAAATGGAGATTTGTTTCACAGACAATTGAATTTAATGTCTGTCTTTTATGGTGGCTTTCTTGTTTGGGCTTCTATTATTGATTTTTAATTTGGTCCTTGTCAGTGTTGTTGAAACTCTTTCCACCAATTTTCTTTCTTCCAAACTAAACAGGTGAAGTACCCAGACCAACAAACCCAACTTGTGATCCCACCTGCAGCTGCCTGGACCAGAATCAATAGCCTGCGATACAAACTGTCAACGGAGGTCGTCATGTCTCATGCCTTGTGGTCAGGTAAAGTCCGTCATTTTACCCTGCTTTGCCTTATGAATTCTCGAGGCTTCTTTAGACAGAATTTTGCACTTAGAGCATCTACTCTTCATTGAACATTCTGGATTTAGCTATTTGTTGACAAAAGCCATTCCATGTTTCCTGAGGCCTTTTATTCGATTTTGCTTTCATTCTCATCAGATGTTTTCATTATCTTCAGATTCCAATGGATCCAAGATAGATGATGATTGTTCATTGGCAATAATTGGTTTTTGCTGAAGTTCAGATCCTGCCTGTCAGTTGTGATAATTGGCTGTAGACATATTTTATTCACATACCTACCTATCTTCCTACCTACCTACGCCTACCTTCCTATCTACCTACCTACCTACTATTGGTCACAGTAGCAAAGACAATAAGATAAAGGTTGACAAAACATTTTGATATTGATAATTAATAATATTGGTACATGTATTATCTCTTTTTCTCTGTTTTCAATTGCTTGGTGTAGAAATTAGCTAAATGTGTACAAAGTCACAATGTGTTGATGTCATTCTCCAAACATGCAAGTCCAGTGATAGAAATATTGGCTGTACGTATTTAGAGAATTACATCGATGGCGTGTTCCTTAATTGGGTTTTTGTTTTTTTATTGTTTTTTTTTTCAAAGAAACATTCATTTGACTTTAGGTAGCCTGAATACCAATTCCAGGCCTAGATACATATTTCAACCTGTCCCGTCCTTCATTTTCCTTTGCAGAGTCGTGCAATGTGGAAGTCTCTCTGGTTCTGGAACCCAACGGCCAGTGCCGGCAAATCCTGAAGAAGCAGGACATGGTGGAACTAAGTCAACCCATCAAGCTGCTGGTCTCCACAAAGGCCTCCAAAAGATAGCAAGTCCACTTGGATTGACTACTGCCATCAATGTTGCCTGGCTGTTAGCTGTAGTAGGTGGTTTATGTATGTTTTTATGCTTAAGTCATGTTTCAAGCTAAACTGTCGAATGCAATACTCCCTACCAATGCCATCTTGGACATTTTCGAGAGAGGGAAGAACTTGTTTCTTGAGTCTAGCAAGTATTTCTTTCAGATTTCTGATTAACCCTTTTATCCCCTGAATAGTCATCAGATTAGTCACTTCATCTCCTTATGAGAAGTGGGGGGTAACTCGAGGATAAATGATTATGTTGATACTTTTTGTTAGATCGCAAAAATTGACACAAACCTGTTACAGATCAGAAACATTTAGTTTTAAATACAGAAATAGGTAACGATTATGTTCAAAGCAGCATTTTTAGGGCAGCAGGAACCTAAAACATGTTTTTTTTTTACATTTTGAAACCATGTTTTACTTAACCCATTTAGATGTAAACTATATATATGAAGAAATTTTGCTTCAAAAAAAATTTGAAATGCAAATTAAGTATCCAATATGGCCACCGCGAGTGAAATATTCAGGCGTTACTTAACTCTTTCTCTCCGGAATATTTATTTTTAAGGCTGTGCCGTAATTTTTTTTTTCAATGCGGGAAATTTTTGCTCACCCGTAAAGAAAATATTCTTTATCACTCTTAAAGACTAATAAACATATAAGTGTTACACATCAAATTGTTTGTCAATGAATGGAGAATGTGTGTGACATGAATTTTATGTGTATTCAGTATATTATTAGTATCTTATATACCCTAGAACTTTACTAGAAGATTAGTTATAAGAAAAAAACATGTTGAAAAGATACAAAAATATCTTTATTTACCTTCCTTGAAAAAATATCCAATGTGTCTGCAAGCTTTATATGACATTATCAATATGGGGGAAGTAAATCCAAGTCAAATTAACTTTGAAGAGGTCCAAAATGTTGAAAATGAAGGAAACTACGGTGGTTTTTGTGCAGCACGTTTGGTTTGTAACAAGAGCGGCAATATCAGCCGCAAAGTGAAAGCAGGAGAAGTTGATTTATACATATAATTTGTACAGTCATAACACTACAAAGAAATATTTACAAACAGAATATGTACATGTATGATGATCTTTGAAGAAGAAGAATTTACAGGTTGGGATCTCGAAGCAATGCTTTGGGTGAAGGTGGGGACGGTCAGTGCAACCTGTGCAGTAGAAGTTGGTGCGTTTGACGTTGTTAGGTCGACTACACACCCGACAGCGTCTGTCCTGAGCATTGTGAGCAACAATATGTCTGCCGCCTTCAAGACGGTCAATAGGATTTGAAGTTTGCGGTCGGCCAGGTTTCTTTGATGCCTGTTTTTGTTCGGCAGGCATGATGGCACTCGCAGCTTCACAAAGCTGGTCGATAAGAGTGAGCTTGAATATTTTGAGCCCGTATTTCTTTGGGAGATCTGGTTTTGAGAGTCGGTAGAGGATAAAAGAATTTACTTTGGCAATCTCAAAGATCCAGAAAAATATCTTCTTCCACCATTTGGTGGTTTTCCTCTTTTGAAAACCATAATATCCTAACATTTGGTCGGCCTTATCGCAGCCATTCATATTGAAATTGTATTGATCAATGACTGCGGATTTTGTATTCCCTCCGTTTTCAACTGGCTCATCAACTGATCCTTTCGTTGACACGACAACAACCTGTTTCTTTGCTTTTTTGTCTCTATGTGCGATGCAGAGGATTTTGCACTCTTCTGTTGTCCAATACTTGGATGCCAAATGTTGTAAGAGACATTGTTTTGTCTTTATCTCAGCTGGAAAACCAATGCGAGCCTGGTTTAGAGTCCCTGTATAATATTGCTTTCTTTCAAGCATATGGTCAACTAAAACCTTTGTAGTGTACCACCTGTCTGCAAAGATGTGATGGCCTACTCCAACTGTTTGAAGACGAGTATCAAATATTTTGACAGCCGTTTGCCCGTGTGTATCGGTGTTGGTCTCAGGGTCATACGACGTATTGGCTCCATAATACGTAAGCAGATTCAGGACATAGCCAGTGCAGCTATCCACAAGACCAAAGCTCTTTATATGATATTTCTTTGGTTTGCTAGCGTTAAACTGTTTATATTGCCATCTCCCTTTCCACCCGATGATCATTTCATCAATGCTAATGTTCTAAAAAGGCGTGAACGCGTTGTTGAATTTTCCGCTGAGGAGGTTTACAAACGGCTCGATTTTATTCTTGCAGACTGCATCAGGTTGTCCGACGTGAAGCATTGTATGATAGATAGCCTCAAAACGTTCTCTATCAAACATTGTGGGGTAAAATTCGGTGCGGAGAGACTTTTCTGTGGAGTGGTAGTCTCGAACAATATGGACGAGGATCTAGACCCATCGCATTAAAAACAGCAAAAAGTTTCATAAGTTCATATTTTGTTATGGGATTCCAAGACCCATAAAGTGATCTTTTCCTAGCTGGGGTATTCCTCATTACCTTTTCAATAGCATACTCATTGATGGATTTCACCAAGAGATCAAACAAATCATCACTTATCAGACAGTTGAAACAATCCAGGACTGACGATGTCTCATCTATCAACTGAGTATTCACTCCAGGCTGGTTTCCATTCTTTGGAATAAGTCTAAAATTGTTTGTGGTCTCTTTGTTTAGGGTATCTGACCTGTCTATTGCTGTCCAATTTTCAGGAGGAGCACTTAGATTAGATCTAGATCTAGATTGGTAAGACTGAACTCTTGGTCTTTTAGCTGTGGAATGACTAGGACCTGGTCTGGGAGACGCCCCCCTACTCTCATCGTCACTTGATTGAACGTCGGATGGATCTAGATCTTGCTGTTGTAACTGATAATCATCACCATCATCTCGTTCTACTTCATACTCATCGTCACTAGTACTGAATTTACTCTCACTTTCACATACTCTAGCAAATAAATCTGCCGCTTGAAGCGCGTTTTGGAACCGATCGCTTACCAGCTGATGAAATAGCCATTACGGAATTATGGAATCTAACGTAAACAAACAGGACAAGCGAAGATAAACCAGGAGTTTTGACACTGTTTTGGCTCCAACTACGATCAATTTTCGTGAAGAGAAAGCGAAACTAGTGTACTTTCGATTTCTACAACTGTCAGTTATATAAAAAGTGTGCTAGGGGTTGTAAATGAAATAAACTTGTGTCAAGTCGAAACAACGCCGACAGTGTTGTTCCGTCACTTGGGACAAAATCGCATAGCGCTGTGAGCGTTGTTTTGGAGAGAAAGAGTTAAAACACAATATCTCAGAACTTTTCAC
Organism: Plocamopherus ceylonicus; assembly: GCA_039654545.1. Taxonomy (NCBI): domain Eukaryota; kingdom Metazoa; phylum Mollusca; class Gastropoda; order Nudibranchia; family Polyceridae; genus Plocamopherus; species Plocamopherus ceylonicus. Next base: position 7,548 of record JBCJKF010086165.1, read on the forward strand.
AATTTTTGGATGAAACTTTCAATATATCCTCTTCAATATAATACTCATATCCTGAACCTAGAATAACAGCAATGGAACAAAAATGTATTTTTCTTTTGAGGTGAAAAATGGTAGTCAGATTAGAGAGGAAAAGTCAGCCTGATTATAAGCATAATCAACATAAAAAGGACAGTTTTAATTATAGAGGGTTGGATTGAGGTTTAGGACATGCAGCATTATTATGACAACAATTGTACCAAATTTCATTCAGTTATCATAACTGGTTCATTCACAATCATGTTTCAAAGAATGGTGGGTGAAGCTGAAAATAAGAAAATGAGAAAACGAACAAAAAAGCCAAAAGACTGGCTGGGCACTTAATTTAGGGGACATTTTTGAGACACAGGCCGACTTCACTGGCCCCCAGGATTGTATACATCTCCTTCCTTGTCTTTGGTGGTGTCTTGGAAGCCTTTTTTGATGGCTTGGAGGGTCTTTTGCCGCTTTTTCGTTGTCTCCAGGCTCTTTGCATGTGGAATTCTTCAGCTGGTGATTATCCCCATCGTGACACATTTTACGCGACAGGTTCCCCAGTTTTTACTCCTAGATTAGTGAAGACATTTTCCACTGAGCTATATCCATTGTTTGAATAGCTCACTGCACTCCACACGACCTCCTCCACAGTATGCCTGTCCACATAATGCTCCTCGCTACACCTGTCCCATATCAATTTGTTCAAATTTTCATTGGCATTTTGCCTTGTAAACATCTCCTCAATAACTCCCTATCTGCTAAATCATCAATGACTGGTTTGATAAATTCTGCAACAGCATCTGGCCAACATTCTTACATTCAAACGTGCTCTTTTCTCTTTGAACTCAAATGTTTTACAAAACTCCTTGGCATCTCCTGGAAAGTTTGGAAAACAAATGAGTATGTCCAAGACCAAATCACAACATTAGCTGGTCCACAAGAGCCTCTCCTTACCACCATCAGAAGAAGGAAATTGACATGGTTTGGTCATGTGACACGGCACAACACAATGGCCAAAACTGTCCTCCAGGGCACCTTCGAAGGAAGCAGGAAGAGGGGAAGACAGACAAAGACCTGGATGGACAATATAAAAGAGGGCTGTCCAGCCGGGTCCACTCTTTTATATTGTCCATGCTCAGTGTGGAGCTAGTGGCCCAGTAGTGCTTCGCAAGTGCTTCTGCTTTCTCTAAATCGGTTTCGGCTGCTTGTGGGGTCGTGAGTTTTGGTATCGATATGTGGCATCTTTTATCGCCTTTTAGCATTCCTAATTGGTTCCAAATTTGACCGATTGGGGTCCTGGCGTCTAGTTTCTGACAGAATTCTTTCCAGTTATTTTCCTTAGCCCTAGCTATCGCCCTGTTTGCTTCATTTCGGGCCGATTTATATTCTTGCCAGTTGTATTCTGATGAATTTTGCCTATAAATTTTAAGTTTCCGGTCTCTATCTGTGGTGGCTTTGGTGCATGTTTCGTCCCACCACGGGACAGCTTTTATTGTCCTGCGTTGTTGTGTGGCGGGCTGACCGTTTTGGATGTTTTTGCTCGGGATGTGTCTGACTGCCGTGTTGAGTAGCCATGTTGTTACTTTTTCGGCGTGTGTGTTAATGTCATCATCCCATAGTTCTTCCTCCTGTGCGAGGTTAGCTTCTGATCTAAATTGTTGCCAGTTGGCCTTGGCGTAATTAAATTTTGGCCTGTTGTTTGTGTCGGCGAGGTGTCTTGCATTGTTTATTGTAAATCGTATTGGGAAGTGGTCTGTGGATGTATCTGGCATTACTTCCCAGTGTCCTATTGCGATGTTATTGGATGCGAATGTGATGTCTATGCATGTTTCTGTGTGCGGCGGTCTGTCGTGTACAAATGTTGTTTTGCCATAGTTGAGGCACTTAAGATTGTTGTTAGTGCCAAAATCTGCGAGCCTTTGACCTGTTGGTGTAGATTTTTTACTTCCCCACATGGGGTGGTGTGCGTTAAAGTCTCCCATGATGATGGTGCTGGGAGTTAGAAGTTCGCCTAGGGTTTCTATGCCTTCATCCGTGATAAGTCCTGTAGGAAGGTACACGTTTATTATGCGTATGTGGCCTAGTGATGTGTTGATTGTGATGTGGATCCCTTCCATGTTATCTGTGTTGAACCTTCCCCAGTCTATGACCTTGGATGTTTTTGGTACTAGCAGTGCCACTCCTCCTTTCGGTCTGTTTGGCCTATCATTTCTATAAACTTCATAGCCTGGGATGCTGAATTTATGGTTTTCTTTGAGGAAGGTCTCCTGAATTCCTAAGATGTGTGGGGGGTGTTGTTGCTGCTGCAGTTTTCCAAGGAGCGAGTATATGTTTTTCTTAGCTCCCCTGCAGTTCCAGTGCCCTATGTGTGCGTGTACATCCTTGGTGGTGGTGTGTCTATGGCCTCATTGGTGGGCCCATAGGCCGTGAGGTTGTGGATGGCGTCCATGGCCATCTGTAGTGTGCTGCGTGCCATCTCTTCGAGGTCGCGCATTTCCCTGGTTTTCTTTGTCCAGTAGTCCGCACACTTGGTGTCGAACTCGTCCAAGCGACGATTGATGAGCTTTCTGTGCTCTGCCATCTTTCGCACTTGGCGTCTCATCACGTCCAGGACGCCTTGAGGATTTTCCTCCGGGACTGGAGTTGGAGTGGCCTCGCGCTTCCTAGGTTTAGGAACGGGCCTCTCTTGGGGGGCTTGGAGGACAGGTTCGATTTGTCGAACCGGTTCTGATGTCCTCTGTGCAGGCGCGGGTGTGGGGAGAAGGGCCTTCCTCACTGGCCCTCTCGGCACAGGTGCCGGGAGGCCTCCCCTGGTCCTCACTGCGGCGTTGACCGCCACGTACTTGGCGCACCCTTGGTATCGGGTGCTGTGGTTCCCACCACAATTGGTGCAAGTACGTCTCTCCGCCCTGCACTGGCTGTGGTGGTGTCGGCCCGCGCAGTATTTACATACTGCGTCTCCTGCTCTGCAGGTGGCCTTTGTGTGTCCGAACTTCTGGCAGTTCAGACACTGGATCACTGGGGC
>JBCJKF010086276.1:0-10579 GCA_039654545.1 Plocamopherus ceylonicus
GTTTCACTGAAAAAACGTCCAGTAAGGCGAAACGTCCATTTAGCCGGCGTCCAATTAGGCGGTAACTACTGTATAAGATAAACCCAGAAATTTTGGATTGTTACTGTCAGTTTACCTTATCATCTTCAACTTTCTGTGATCATCCAGGGAATTCAGAATTCAGCCTTAAGTATCTTTAAGAAAATTCCAAGCACAATGTTTAAATGGGTAAATCCATCATTTTTATTTTATTTCTCATCTGAATCACTAAAGATTGAATTATTCATGCCTAGTGTGATGAAAGTGGGTAAGAAGATTTTTGAAATAGAATTTACAAATGCCATCAAACTTTTTAAAATGAATACAGGTCGTATTGGTCACAGTTCTGATGGCAGAATCGGCTGTCAGACTCAAAGTCCAAGAGCATTATTGAAGTGTCTCAAATATAAACTGGGTACTTAGATTCCATGCCATACTGTACTTAATTACATTCCACTTTTCAGCTTTTATGATCACTCTTTTGTTGTTTTTCCCTTTTTTCAGGAAATATGACAACATGATGTTTGGAGAATTTGTGCTCTATAAAAATACTGATTTGGATATCCAGGTAATATTCACTTACTATAAAGAAATAAATTTTATAATAATAAGTTTCATTCATCGGCTATATGAGATATACAGTCTAGTCTCATGAATCCGTAAGTCGTTTTTTGCAATGAACATGCGAATGTGTCTATACCATTGCGACACCTGATTACGCAAACTTTTGAATGAACTGATCTCTTCATGTCCCTTATTGTGTAAGTGTTTGTTTCCACCGATCACATTGTTTGATTTGTGATAATGATCACCAATGGTACTACAATGGAGAGAGGGGAAAATATGGAACTGCACAAACAAGCTAGATGATCTGGATTTTGCAGATGATGTAGCCCTACTGACATCAACAAAGACATATTCAACAAGAGACAACAAAAATGAATGAAATAGCCAAAAGTGTTAAACTAAGATAAATGCTGCAAAAACACAATTGATCATAATTGATGCAAATAAACAGTAAACAAGAAGGCAAAATAACTGATGAAAAAGAAATAGGAGAAGTAGAAAAATTTACATACCTCGGAGCAACAATATCATACCTCAGAGCAACAGTATCAAATGAAGGCGGAGGAATACAAGACATGAAAAACAGAATTGGAAAAGCAAGAAACACCTTCATATGCCTTTGCAATATTTGGAAATCAAGCAAAATCAAGACAAAAAAAAATGAAACTATATAAGACATTATTAGTACCAGTTCCACTATATGGCTGCGAAACATTGAAAATCACCAAAAAAGACAATCACAACATCGACACATTTAACAATAAATGCCTAAAGAGAATCCTAAAAATTGAGTGGCAAGATAGAGTCACAAACCAGAAATAAAACCACTTAGTGAAGAAATTAAACACAGAAAATGGAAATTCATTTCTATGACAGGACCAAACAAATGACTGTAATACCGTTCTAACCTGTAACCGAGAGGGAAGAAAAAAGAAAAGACGGCCAAAAACAACATGGCTAAAAACAGTCAAACAGGAAAGAAATGCAGCAGAATGGAAGACAGGGGGTGAAGCAAGGAGAACAGAGGCAAACAGGGATATGTGGAGGACATCTCTGAAGGCTTTATGTGAGACAAGTCATGAAAAAGATTAATAACAAGTGATGATACCACAAGATAGAAAATCTCGTTATAAACTCTATAGTTATTTCATGAGTATACCCTAAAGATATTATCCTGTCATAAACATCATTCATACCCCATAATAGCCCTGGAAATGCATGGATGGTCATGTCATCATCACCAATTCAATAATCCAGAAAATTCGGTAATCCAAAACAAAATGCTACAAACAGAAGAGTTCAGATTAGTGAGACGAGACTGTACATTTATACTTGTAAGTCCCCATTTTTGAAAGCAAAAGGCTTTTATGCTAATCTACCTATAACTATTAAATTTCACACACATGTTATTTAGTTTTAAGCAACGGTCAGTCATTAATAAGCTGATTATATGAATCATCATTGAATTAGTAGAAAATTATTGTCACTTACATGCATGAAATCGACAACATTTATAATCTTCATGAATGGTAGATAATTCCAAAACAAGAGGTCAATCATTAAAATTATATAGATACAGGGTCTTCACCAGACTTTGCAACAATTTCTTCAGCCAATTCATTGCAAACCTGTGGAATTGATTGCCTGATCATTTGGTTACAGTAAAAACAGTAGATACACTCAAAATTGGGATAGATCATTGCTAAAAGTTTGCAGCAAATTCGATTACAAAAATTAGTAAAGGCAGCAAAAACCCACTTGTCAGGAGGAAAGAATAGGCCATCATTGGCCTAAAATCTCATCTCAAGGTATCCAGGTAGAAAATGGACTTGGCTGTTGTTGTGTATTGTTATTAATTATTATTGATCTATTTCTCACTTACTTTAATATTATTTTACTATGAAGCACTATTATTGAACGATTATTGTTATTGCCTTGAATATGATGACAAGAATGAAGCAGTTGGAATTAGACCTTCAATGAAGGCAGTCAAGTTCTTCATTAATATGCATGAATGCTACGGCTTTCACTTCACTTTTACTTTTTACTGAAGCAAACTTGTGTAATAAGCCTTTTATGTTTCTTTCATTTCGAGAGCTGTCAATGATCAGTCTTAGTCTTAGTCTTCATAATAGCTGACAAACCCAGATAGCTGAGTATTCTTGTCAACGTGCTTTAAAGTACTCTATTATTTTAGTATTTTGATACTAGTGTTGTACATTTAAGTTTCTGTTTGAAAACTTCTGTATCTTTGCTGTACTTTACATTGGAAAATAAAAATCTGGACAACTGGATGTGATCGTATTTTTCTATTTAAAAAAATGGCTGGCAATGTTGTTTGGAAATATGGCGGCTATGGAAAGATTAAAAATATATGAAAAAAATCATGGGTGTCACAGAGAACAGCCCGTTAGTATAGGTGGCCATTAGAGGTAGGTGTCCGATAAGGCAGGTTTGACTGTGTGTGTATATATACCTATACAGCCACATCTATAATACATGTATCCATATCACACAATTTATTTCTTACACTTTAGTTCAAATTATTTTATACCCCTTTTCTTTCCACAGATTAATGGATATTTCTATCAAACTGGACAGGGTACTAGTGCCTGTGGTTTTGCTGCACGAATAGGAGATGATGTCATTAAAATCAGCAAATGTAGTTCTCTCTCTAGTAATTCAGGTGTTTATCCTATAACAGCACGATTATATCAAAATGGACAACTGACACCGCAGACAAAAGTTTACATGGAAGAAAATGGAGCGACTTATAAGGTAACCATTATCATTTAGTTAAAACATTAACATTTCATGGCTCAATGGTTAGAGCGTTGGGCTTGAGACTAAGGGGTCTTGGGTTCGATTCCTGCCAGCGACCGTTTTGTTTTTTCCTTAAGCAAGAAAATTTACTCCAATTGCTTCACCCTACCCAGGTACCAAAAGGGTACCAGGCGATAGGCTGGTAAATGTTGCGCAAAATGGGCTGCACTTTTCCGTATGTTCCCCGGGGGGCAAGCCTGCTGGGGGAATAAATGTACACTGCGCTTTGAAAAAAGCAAGTAAAGCGCTTTGAGGCTTCGGCAAAAAGCGCTATATAAATGCAATATTTATTTTTATTTTATTTTTTCATAATAAAGTATTAATTTTAAGTTCATCACTGTATAAACTGTATCAATTTTTTTTATTCTGTGAAGTAATTTTACATTGAGGTTTAAAAATAATAGGAAATACATTATTTTTAAATATTCCTGTTTCATTTTGTTGTGTTTTGTTTTTTCTTTTTGTTTGCTATGTTTTGTTTTGTTTTTGTTTTTGTTGTTTTTGTTGTTTTTTTTTGTCTTTAAGCGGAATTGTCAACTTCCATTTATATTTTTATTTACTGATTTATACTTTAGCCTACTCTTTGATTTACTCAGGTATTCCTTCCAACTGGTGCTGTTATGAAAGTCAAAGGCTCTTTTGCTGGATCCATGAATATGTATCTTACCCCATCTGCAATTGATATAGGCAAAACACAGGGTAAGATGAAATTTATTTTGTTCTTTTCTTCAAATCTGATTCAACAACAAGATTGGGCTATCCAAGGCACATGTCATGTTAAATATTCTGATTTCCAAGATGAAGCAAACTACAGGATTTTGTAAATAGTTAAAATTTTAAATTGGTAAAAATGAGCTTAAGTGGAAACCTATTTACTTATCCGTAAGTCTTATATTTATATTAATTTCATGGCACTATGAATGTTTGCACTAAGATACTGATTTTGATTTTGTGTCAGATATTGATAGTAATATTTTTGTGGTTGTTAGTTTGTTGGTACTTTCTCAATATGGAAAACCAAGCAAACATTTGTTATCTTATATTTGTTTCCAGGAGCTTGTGGTTTCTATGATAGCAACAGTACCAATGACCTTATTGGAAGTAACGGCACCCTTTACCCTTATAGCACTGAACCAGATGCATTCAGCAACTCCTGGAGGTCTGAGTTTTGTCTTCATTTCTAAAATCATAATTTAATTATATTTATCTTCAAAATAACTCTCAAGATATTTTTATTATCTTGGAAATTGAAAAAGACTTTTTTTTTAAAGACAGAATTACACCTTTGCAAAATATGTTATTAAACTGATACTCACATTGTTAAAAGGTACTTTTAGCTCAATTTACTTTTTGGTACCAGAAAATGTTGTTTTATTTACTTGAAAGCATTCCCTAATACCTATTTGATAGACATAAATCAGTACATTTTGTGAAACATCACTTTTGTAACATGGAATTTCAGTGTACAAATACTCTTACCCATTCATAATTACCATAATGCATTCCATTCATAATTACCATAATGCATTACCATAAATCATAACAAAATCATAAGTACATGCCATTTAAATTATATATAAATCCTGCTTATTTGCCAGCATGAATTTGGTACTTGTAATCGTTGATTTTCAAGTTTTGATTTATTTATTTATATATTATTTATCAAAATATATTATGCATGGATTTTCAATAAATGTTCTTATACAAGAGAATGACCTGGCCATTCACAAGAACATAGGAATTGAAAATAGAAAGCTTCAACCACAAGCAATAACAAATTATACTCAATATACTCTACCCCACAATGATACATTGTTATGTAGAAAATGTGAAGGAATGAAGCTGTCAATCCAAATTCTTATGATAAGAATGAGATTGTTTGAGAAAATCTTGCTGCGATCTGCAATCCCCAGTAAGAAAACTCTTCTATTCTTTGGCGAGGCAATTCTGTGCCACTGTCCCGGGTTGAAGTCTCAGTGGATCTAAATTTTTCTTTCTTATTTTTCTATTAAAAATTCTTCCCCCTGTGTTTGTAGTTATTCTCTATGGGGTTCATTGAAATTGTCTAGATCTAATGTGTCGGATCTATTTCATTGTACTGCAATCCCCACTAACAAAATATTGTCATTTTACTTCAATGGAAAAGCAAAAAAGATCCAGAGGAAGACCAACAATTACACTGCCACTTACCCAAAACAGTGATCTCATGATACTCCATACAACACACGACAATCAACATCATACAAAGATCTAGATATAATCTGTAAAATCACACAAAATAGGAGCAAATGGTTTGAGTTTGCTTTCATCATTCATCACAGAGATTAAGGGAACAACCAAAGCTGCCATGCCTGTCAAAGTTTCTATGGTGAATGAATCAAGTCAATTATTAATCATTTGATTCCATATTGCTCAAATAATTGACATGCAAGATCTTGCTACTTATTTTCAGTGTTCCCTCTGAAGATTCTATTTACAATGGATTCAACCAATTCATCAATACTAATGTAGAAGTTTACTGTAGCTGTAATAGTGCTGGAGAGGCGGCCTGCGCTGACTTTGGTAATGTTGCAACTTGTGGCTCTAGTGCAGGTTAGTATCCCCTTTTCTTTATTGTATGTGAGCACGAGAATGTCTTTTTGATTGTTTTTGTTTATGCTTGTTTTTTGATGGGTTTTTTTTTGCTTTTTGTTGTTTGTTTTAATTTTTGTTTGTTTTTGTTTTGTTTTGTGATTTACAAGGATGTATTTGAACTGAATATAAGATGATGTTCCCTGTTCCAGTTTGATCTCAATGTAAAAAAAACAACAAAAAAACAAAAAAACATGTTAAAATCTTGGAGTGAAGTATGCTTTTGTGAAATTATCGTTTCATTCTCTGATTGATTATAGAAGTTTAATGGATACTTCTTTTTTTCATATTTTAATATTCTTACAAAGAAAAAACAAAAGAAAAAAAAGAAAAAGAAAAAGAAAAACTATTCCTACAAACTTCCTGAGAAAATGTGTATCAATTATAACTCTGGAATACATTGCACACACACTCAAATGCACTCACACACATACAAACACACATACACTTCCTTAAATATCTGGTTATTCCCAGTTATAAAAACAAAACAAAACATCAAAACATGGTTTGACAAGAAAACCAAGGAAAAAAAAAATACATGGACTCATTTTTCTTTTATCATTTAGTAAAATAAAATAAAAAAACACTCATATATTTACAAATACAACAAAGTAAGATTTAATACACAGGGTACTACTTTTTAATAGTTGCATGTACGACTGGTTGAAGCATTATAAAAGGAAAGGAGAAAAAAAAAATCAGTCAAGTAGAAAATGGTTAATGCTTGTACGTTGCATGATTCTGTCCTAATCATTATTTTCAGTAAGACTCTTCACACACTGCCAACTTAACCTTTAGAACACAGGAGAGGGGGTGCTGATATAAAGAGTTTGGAATCATATATATATACATAAGGCTTTCAAGGTTTTGTAAATTGTCAGATTTATACCATGGAGAAAATCAGGTGGTAAATGAGAATGATTGTTTAACAGGAGGCTGTATGGTGAGGTTTGACTGCATGTTATTCATTTTTCATCCCAATGAATATCCATCCTATCTGTAAAATAATGCTTTTTTGTCTGCTATGGTAAAATTAGATTCTAAATTTGTTTATTGAGGACTTTTTAAGATAGTGATGTCAGTAAAGCATACATTTTTTTTTTTTTCAAACTATTCATTTTGTGAGATGTAGGCCTAATCCTTTATTAAATAGTTGTTTAATCTAGATTTGTAATTAATAAATGTTATCTTATTGGTCATTTCTTTTATATAGGAACAGACATAACAAGCACCTTGATAACAGATGGGATCTTCCAACAACAACTGGAAAGTCAAGTTCAAACATCAAACAGAAAGAAGAGGGCAACTAATAGTGTATTTGATTTTGATCCTTCTGGTGGAAGCAATGTAAGTATATGTGTTCTGTTTTCACTATTGTAATCACTGTTCATCTACTAAATAAATGTACTAAATAAATGTAAAGAAGAGGAAGTGTCTATGATTTATAGTGCAAAGTCATAAGATACTAAAATCCTTTTATCATTGGAACCAAACCAAAAAAAAAAATTTAAAAAATTGATATTCTTAAAATACTGTGACAAGAAAAATTTAGATTTCAACATCTTAAGGCAAGCATTTAAATAGTGGGGTCAAAACACACTGATTTGACTATAGAACCCTTACTCAGCAATCAACTCTCAGTTTAAAGGTAATACTAATACATTTTATTTTCAATCTCAGTCAGTCTTACTATTTAACTCTCGTTCATAATTTTTTAGGCCTTTAAAATTGTTTAAACTTACTGATTTTTATTTGTTTTTCAGGTCCCAGTTGCTACTATCACAGAGCAAGAGGCTAGAGATGCCTGTAACAATGCTGTGACAGGAATGGATTCTTATGATGAATGCAAAGCTTACTCTAATTTTAGTTCAGAGATTGATGCCTGTGTCAGTGATGTCCAGCTGACTGGTTCTTACGGTTGGACTGAATCCACTAAACAAACAGTGCAGGAGTATTGCCTTAATATTATCAGCAGTAATAGCTCTCTTTGGGTGGATAATAATGAAGGCGATCCTTCAGTACAACCAGAACTGCCTGTCGTCATTAACAAGTTATGTCCACAAGATTGTAATGGAAATGGAAAATGTGAAAAAGGTTTGTTATATTGCTTGATAGAAACAATGGAATGGTTCAGATCTTTGTCTTAGTCTTAGATTGAGCGCAGGGCTGTGATTAAAGTGATGTATAAATCTTGGCAATCATTCTTGTTCAGTTCCTACACTGATGTAGTAGGCTGAGAGGTACATTACTCCCAAGTGGAAAAGGGTAATTAATAAGTATACAGGGTTTTATAATATGAGAATTTACATTGTGTCTATAACATAAATCTCTATATGTGTGATGTTGAATGTTTAATTTATTTTCACTACTTTTGTTTTACTCTCAGGTGTCTGCAAGTGTAATCCTTCATATACCAGTCATGATTGCAGTGTATCAACAAATACTGTTCCCACAGTATTACCCTCCCAAAGTGGTGGATTATGTGCTATAAACAATGACAACATTGTTTGCAACAGGACAACAATCAATGGAATCAACTTCTTTGAAGATGCAATCTGCCATTTGACTCCAATCACAGTAAATATATATTATTTTGTTGTAATGGTATGGGCCAAATGTTAATTTGCTTTTAAGTTAAACCAGCAGGGAGACATAAGTGAGCCTGGAAAACTTTGATTTTTTTAGATAATGAAGAGAGCTTTATTCTGTGCATTTTCAAATCAGGGTTAAAACAGGAAACTGGAAATTGAATTGTTTGTGTATGAGGGTCTGTAACTTTTAGATAGGAGAGTGTACTGTCCACAGAGTTGCATCGTTACCACCAAATTTGATTGTTGTTGGGAAGCAGTGAAAATGTCCAATTAGTCGAAACATACCATAAGCCAAAATGGTCAGATGATTAAGAGGGAAGATAATCCAGTATTGGACAATGATCACACCATCAAAGAGGGTGTTGTATATCATGAAAGAGAGAATAACCTTCTCATATCGAATTGTCCTGTCGAGCAAACATAGCCCTGGGTTTCTGGCAGATGACTGAGGAAAACGAAACAGAGGATCATTTGCTAACCAATCAGACAGATGGCCGTCATGCTACATTGGCTTGGTCAAGCATACGACAGTCAAGCACAAGACCGACAGGTCAAGGGGGCGGTCAATTAGATGCTGGGAATAGACATGGCAAACAATCGCACCATAGCGCAGGCCTATGAGAAAATGCCTGTGTCTTTCCTGTTCAAAAAAGTGTATCAATCGTCTATATTTTTAAATATTTAATTAATTATCTGGAATTTGAATTGTCTGCTTTTAGTTTTCTTGCAGCTGAAGGGCATTAAGAAAATTATTGACATATCTTTTAACACTTCATTTATTGTATACAATTTTTATTAATTTTGTGAAAAGTTTGTGAAAACATTTTTTCATCATTTCATCATTTCAGGTCACAAGTGAAGTCACATTCTCTGGTCAAACAACAACATCCAATGGTCTTCTTCGTTCAGGATCTACAATTATTTGCCCCATACCCACAGAGTCAAGTTATATGGTGGAAATCAGTAATGATGGAAAGATGAGGAGTGAAGCGGCTTATTATATTGCTTTTAATGATGCTTGTTTCTCATGTGATCGAGGAGTCAATCAAACTACTCCAACCTGTACACAGAAAGTAAGCACTCTTTTTCTTACAACATGCACATTGATAATCAAATCATGTGGATTATTTAAAAAAAAAAAAATCATCATCATCATCATCGCCTTAACTTATTGTCTAAGAGGACATGTTTTACTGCTCTTCTCTAATCGTGTGGATTAATTTGAAAAAAAAAAAAATCATCATCATAATTATCGCCTTACCTTATTGCCAAAAAGGACATGTTTTACTGCTTTTCTCTATGAAATTCCTTACCCAGGAATTTTCACCTCTTCCTATACCTTCTTCCCCAGGTCCTGTCCTCATTTTCCAAGTTTTTTGTTTGTTTTGTTTTTTGTTATTGGGTTTTTGTTTGTTTTTTTGTTTTGTTTTGGGGGTTTTTGTTTTGTTGCTTTGTGTGTGTGGAGGGGGGGGGGGGGGGGTCACTCATAACATTTTGTGGGGCTCAATATGGTACATATCTTAATTTTTTTTTATTATTGTTAAAAAGTTTTCTCAGTTTTGTCAAATGTTGACCTGACTGGGCATGGTCTCCATCATGTTTCCTCATTTGCCCTATCTTTTTCCATTATGAATGTAAGGCAAGGACATTGTTAAATATCAAAAGAATGTAATCTGAATCACCACCACTAGGTTCATTTTCCAGATATTGTTATAATTAATTAAAATCAACAAGTTCTGATTCCTTTTGCTATTGTGGAACTTCACATTAAAGTAGAGTTCTTCCTTTTTACAACAGTCCTCAAATTGGAGAAGAAATCATGTAATTCCAAGTGAATTATGAAAGCAGGCTGCAATTAATATACAGTGGAGTCTGCTTAAAATAAACTGCCTGGGGACCGATCCAGCATTAACTTAGGGTCAGGGATGGGCGGTGGGGTGGGGTCAGGG
>JBCJKF010086387.1:0-10579 GCA_039654545.1 Plocamopherus ceylonicus
GAGAGAGAGAGAGAGAGAGAGAGAGAGAGAGAGAGAGAGAGAGAGAGAGAGAGAGAGAGAGAGAGAGAGAGGTGGGGGAAGAGAAGAGAAGCAAAATGCAAGATACTCTAATTTGAGTAGATTATTATCCAACCATTTTAGTTTTAGTGACAATTAGTATTAGATCAAATGTGAAAATATATTTCAAATTTTTTTCTCACTCGCAGTAAGTCCCGTTCAATAAATTATGGCATTCAGCTTTATTCTGACATGGCTTTGTTTCCTCACAATGATCGTATACTTCCTCACAAGTTGTTCCATTCCAGCCAAGAGCACATTGACATATAAAGTCATTGAAGACATCTGTACATGTGCCACCATGTTGGCAAGGGGCATTGTCACAGAACATAATTTGTTCCTGTATATGTAGTAAACAGGTACAATACATTATTTAGACACGTTTTCATGGAATAAGGCAATGCAATAGTAATCTTTCAGGATAAGATAAACCTTTCAATTGTATTAATAATATAGTAGCATGGCGTCATCTTTGCACATCTTCTAAAATAACTGATTGTCTTTCGAACGTTTCATAACATTTAACAAAGTCTACATTATAAAAATTTAGATAAGACTTAGATACAACATCATTTGTAGCTCAATTGATTGAAATTGAAAGCACTTTATTGTCACTTTTGCCAATGGGAGACAAGTCTTTGATATTACTGATCCTTCTTTCATCTTGAGTAATGACTAAATCTACTAGATCTATGTTGGAATTTTGGTTGATTCTAAGCCTTGTGGGCACTTTAATTCCTTGTATTCAATAGAGATCATCAATGATTTTAACAAACAAAAATTCAGGATAGATTCTATATTATCCCATGCTATATTTGGTAAGCTAAAGCCACCTATTATGAGAATCATATCATTAGCATTTATGTCAATTGCTAGAATATTCCTCTTAAAATTCTCTAAAAATTTTTACTTTTATCACATATGATTCCTGCAGACATTTCCAATCAAGATAGATAACTTTTTGTTCTTAAATGTGTACCATACTTTCATGGACTTTCTTGCATTCTTTACTCTTTAAAATTTCTATAATGTCTTTAATTCTTGCAGCATTTTTTCACTGCAAGGAGATCAATATCATCTGCAAAACTAAGGATGTTGATGATTCTGCCTTCAAGAGAGACGGAGGATTCAAACTCAAGTAGGGTTTCTCTCATGATGTTCTCTAGAAAGAGGTTGAAAAATGTTGGTGATAAGTGAGAGTGTTATCTGACACCAATGGTGTTTTAAAGCTTTCGCCAACCTTGTTGTTTAGTAATACAGCATTGCTTGAAGCCCGAAGCAGTGTCTCTATAATTTGCACAAGTCATTCTTCTATCCAAAATTTTCTTAAGATGTATCACAGACCTTTGTGCCATATCCTATCAAATGCTTTGTGTACACAAGAGATCTCATTGGTGTTTTACACGTTCCTCCATTAGTACCGGGTATATGGAAGTTAATTATTTACCGCCACAGTACATCTGCCAGTTCTAAATCCAGCTTGTTACTCATCAAGATGTTTTCCTGCTTCTCAAGGAAATAGTCCTGCCATCTATTAGAGTGCAACTGATAATATGTCCCAAAAATTGCTTTTTTACCCTAAATGCTATGCCATATTCATAAAAGCATCTCTTGCAAGAATAATAATGAACTTGTATGGGTACAGTAGCTTATCTTTTTCAACTATTATTTGAATAGATTTACTTGACTTGATAATAATGAATGCTTGATATTTTTTTTTACATTGTGAAAGTACTTGTAGACAATGTTTATACTTCTTCTCAGTCATCTATGTTCAAGACTGGACAGATTGACAGATCAGTCTTTCAGGGTACATTTTCCCTCTGAAACAGGATTCTGATCCATTCTCTACTACCTTTGGTGTAAAGCAGACAAAACATATTATTATTTGACTTACCCAATATCATTAAAATAAGAAACGATTTGCTAAATATGCCATTTCAGTGACAAAAATGGGATTTTTGTACAATTTTTAGATAAATTTATTTGTCCAGCTTGTTCTTGTTAACATTTAAGATTATCACCTTTCTTATAAAGTGAAAATAAAGAAATTGGAAAGAAGCAAAATGGACAGTTTAATATTTCAACCTGTTTGTGTTTTAGCTGTAGGTATGAAATAACAATCAAAACAATCAGACCAATCAGAACCAATCAGAGCAATCAGAACCAATTGGAATCGATCAGAGCAATTAGAACCAATCAGAGCAATTGGAACCAATAAGAACCAATCAGAGAAATGGAAATCAATCAGAGCAATTAGAACCAATAGGAGGCTTTCTACTTCTACTTCTAGCTCTAGGACCAGGCAGGTATGATATAATAATCGGAACCAATCACAGCAATCGCAACCAGACAGAGAAAATTTAACCAATCTGAGGCATTCTTCTTCATTTCATTTTAGAGTGAGTAATGTATTGTCAATTGGGATTTTTATGTTTTCATTTCACCATTTCACAAGTAATAAAAGTGTTAACTAACCAAACCAATGATAGGATTAGGACTGGGGTTAGGATTAAGGGTTAGGTGTATGTTTAGACAGAAAGACCAACAACAACAAAAACAATGATAATAAATAGATTCTACAGGTACAGCAACTCAAATTTTAGACTCAAATTTTGTTTAAGCATGCCACTTAAAAACTTAATATGAATAAATGTATATAGTGCCTTATTTGTTACATCATCCAAGGAGTTCCAATTGCTCTGATTGGTTCTGATTGTCATTTCATACGTATCTGTGTTTGAGACATCATGTATCCTGTTAACAAATAATCTAAAATTGATGTTGAATAAATATAATATTTATTTACAGAAAATACTACAGGTTTGATTCAAATTTGTATTCTTCAAAGTGGTACAGAATTATTAGTGTGTTTTTCAAAACAAACGGTATGATTTAAGAAAAATGGACACAGAAAATAAGCCTTTGAAAGAAATATGAGTGCTATTTTTCCAAGTGTTTTTCAAGAAAATATTTATTATTAGTAATTTGTTCAACTCACACTGCAGTTCTTTCCTGTATAGCCATCTTTGCAGATGCAATTATAATCTAATGGCAGGTTGTCGCAATCCACTGTATTTGTCATGTCACAGTATTTAAGGCACGACAGGGAATAGGTTTCACAGTTCTTTCCTGTTTAACCAAAAAAGTTTAGATTTTATCATTATTCAAAGAATAAGATACAAAAAGAGTATAGAGTTTCTTTATTACATTCTTTATAAAAATTTATAAAGCAATTTTGAAGAAAAAATATGTGGTGATGCTTTTCTTTAAAATTTTAATGAATTGGACATGTATGGAGTTATGGTAAATCATAATCTACAATGACCTGAAATAAGGTTGGCTCAAATATCATATCCAAATAGACTGTTTATTTTAGTTAAGAAAATACATGTTTTACTTTATTCCTGTAATTAAAAAATATTTTTGAGCACTTATCAAATAATGTCAAATGGAGGCTTCATACAGTCAGAAGAATAATTTAATTATTTTAATAACGAAATAAAAATCTTCAATTGTATTATTATAACTTGATAGAATACTATTGATCCTTTATATTTGGCTCAAAATGCATTTTGTAAAATTAAAGCACTTTTAAGTCTATAATTTATTCTGATACAATGTGTATACATGTATATGACAAATAAGTAAGGTTCAAATCATTTTATTTTCATACATTTATGCACTATGTAGTATAATTCTAGCAGACATGAATCTATCAATAAACAAAAAAAACCTATTGAAACAAATGCTATTGGCATTTTCAGCAGTAGCCTTTAGCAGCAAAATTCTAACTACAGCGTGTCAAAAAAAAAGTGGTACTCTCTAAATTGCCTACAACTTCATTAATTATTTAATGATCTCAATAAAGTTTCACATGAGCTTGTTTCTATAAGGGGGACGAAGTTGTGCAAAATTTGAGCAACATTGCTAAATAATTTTAACATCCATCCAGGTTTTTAACAAATAATTTTCAGAAAAAGGCAAAAAAGAATGCAAAACAAATCAACTTGAAATATGTCGCCAACTCATTTTCCCTCTCACTAATTTATTTCAAACCCAAATTCATATTGATTTAAAATCCAAGAAGGTCAGCTTTTCAAGTTATCACACATAGTTTGTGTAACTAACTATGTGCTTGATATTGTACATTGTGTCCTTCCAAATGTTGAAAATTGTTCCATTACTCACTTACCAAGTTTTACTTTAATGCTTCAAGTCTGGTTTTTATGAATTTTCAGGTCATCAATCTTTTTTTGACTTTTTGTGTTTTGTTTTGTTTTTGATGTTTCCAAGTGTACTTTGTCTTTCTTTTAAGGTAACCCATAAAAAGAAATCTAAGGAACTGAGGTTCTGTTTTAAATAGAGCATCCTGAGGCTGTTCAACAGAAGAACTTTCTTGCTATCACCCCAAGGCATGGCAAAAGGAAATTAAAAAATGAATTAAATTATGCTTCGAAGTGGGCCTATGTAAATCAATGTTGATGTCTTAATGAACTGCAAAAGAAAAGACGGCTATTTCCAATTTCCTTTCAATTTGCTGTCGAGTGATAGCAAAAGCGTTTTTGCTGTTGAACAGGATATCAAAACTAGATCTTTCATTCAAACCAGACCTTAGCTCCCTAGGTATCTTTATAAAGGGTTAACCAAGCAACAATATAAACTGAGAAACATCAAAGAACATTGACAAATTAAAAAAAACAATACACAATCAAACAAGTTTGATGCATTGGCATAGCACTCTCAAGCGAATTGTGGAGAATTTTCAATGCTGCCAGCAAAAATGTTTCGAAAGGACAAAATAGACGTATCAAGCACATGGTTAGTTGCATAAATTATATGTGATACATTGTAAAGCTGACTTTCTTGGAGTTTTAACCGATATGAAGCTGTGTTTGAATCAATTAATTTAACATGAGATTTTTTAAAAGTTGGCCACACTTTTCAAGTTCATTTGTTTTGTGTTCTTTTTGCTTTTTTTTCTGAAAATATTTATTTAAAAAAAACCTGGATAGATGATGTAATTATATATCAATTATTCTCGAATTTGGCACACTATTGTCCCCATTCTAGGATCTAGCACGTGAAATTTCAATGAGATCAATGGGGAATTATGATAGTTGAAGGCAATTCAGAGAGTACCGCTTTTTTACACACCCTGCTATAGGAAGTCACAATTGAATCTGCATCTAAAAGTCCTCATTTGGCATGACACATTGAGTACCAAGAGCCTACAATCGGCATAAACCCGAATTAACTCTTTAATTACAATTTGCCTATATATCGGGCTGAACATGCCATGAATAAAATTTAACTCTTTTGACTATAATTTGGAGTTGTGATCAACAAAGAGTTAATGTTATAAACAATAAAGACAATTCTTTGCAGAGCAGAGGTAAAGGGAAAGTAGAAACCATTAGGAGAACTTTTAGCAGACAATTGAATTGCCAAGACATACTATAAGACTCATGGACGATAAGCTGCACCCCTCGAATTTTCAAAAGAATAAAAAATTTCCCGAGCATAAGGTGCTCTGGACAATAGTAGCAGGTGATTAGCTACAAATCCTAATGAAATATTCACAATAGTTGCCAATCATTTCAAAGAAAGATTCAATGATAAAGACGCACCAATTATTCATATCACCTTTTGAAGTTTTAACAGCCTCAAAAATAACAAGGCCCCTGGGGAAAGCGGAATATACCCAAAGTTCCTGAAACATGGAACGAGCCAACTCGATGAGGCCATAATAACAATACTGAGCCAAGCGTTTACAAACCAAGGAGATCTTCAAATAAATGCATGAGTCCTTATCGCTATCCAAAAGCCAGGAAAACCCAAAGGCCCCCCACAAAATCTAAGACATATAACGCTTCTCAATATCCTCAGGAAAGCATTATCCTAATAGTTCTCAACAGAATAAGACCAGCCATAAAAAACTAATTATCAAACAATCAAAATGGCTTTAGACCAGACAGGAGAACAGCTGATGTCGTGTGGACACACAAATGACACACAGCAAATGTGAACACAGAAGACATCCGCATCTGCATAACAGACATTGACATGTCAGCCGCATTTGACACCATCAAATGACAAGACATGATTCAAATCCTCCAAGATATAATCAGCAAAGACGAACAACGACTGATACAAATGACATGCACAAGCTTGATGTCTTCAAAAGAAAAACAATTGAGAAGAGTTCTGAACATCTGATACCCGATTATAATCTCCAACAGATCAATGCATGAAGAATGTGACGAGAAGCCTCTATCCACTTCAATTACCGATAGCAGATGGTGCCTTTTCGGCCACATACTCAGGTGTGACAATGACATTCCAGCAAACCAAGTGATGGAAATGTATTTCTCAGGGCAAGCAAAGAAATAGAGAGGCGGACCAATTACAACACTTCAAATAATACTTATACATATCTAGCTCATCTGAACTCTAACCTTGAGCTCAAAACAAAATCAAACCTGGAACCACATCACACAATCCAAAGCAATGGAGATCATTAACATTTAGGCATATAGGATCACAAAGGTAGCCGAGACAGCAAGGTTAGACGACTAGACAGTGGAAGACCCCTAAGTCGACTCTACTGTAAACTTAGTCAGTTACCTTCAAATCCAGGAGGACAATCACACTGGTAATCATTCAGCTCATCATGGCATATGCCCTCATTTTGACAAGGTGATCCTTCACAGTCATCTATGCTAAGTTGGCAAAGAGAGCCCTCATAGCCATTAAGACAGTGACAGGTGAATCCTCCAATGGAGTCGGTACAAGTAGCATTGTTCCTGCATGGAGAACTGTCACAATATTTGATAGGGACACACTCATCTGTGATTGAATCTGCAATGAAAGTTCATTAACAAATCAAATCAAAACAAAAAAATAATGAGAAAAAGAGATCATGGCTGCAACCATAAAGTCTAGATCCATTAATTTTTTATCCCTCAGAGATAAACACAGAAATTGACAGCCAAACAGACAGAGAAACAAACAGACGAAAAGTCAGACAGATATAAAAACATAGACAGACAGGCAAAGACACACAGACAGACAGCCAAATATACACAGACAGACAGCCAATGCATACACACATTCTTATTAATTACTTGCTTCCATCCATCCATCCATCCATCCATCCATCCACCCATCCATCCATACTTAATAGTATGTTTATGCATCCAAAAATGAGACTTTTGACAATTCTGATGTAAATTGTGCATCTTGTGGTGCAATATTTTTCAATTTTGATGCTGTCACCTTTCTGGTTCAATCTATTTATTGTTGGCTGCTCCAAGGGAATTGATGTTCCACTTTCTTTTTATGCTAAAGAAGTATGACTTTATTCTAGTGGAAATATAATTCCCAATCACAAGTCCAACTACTGAAAGACACTTTAATTACTTTTATGTCCCGTTGTGAAACAGCAACTTACAATGGAATTGATCTTGCTATGATATGCTAAGAAAGCAAATAAAGTAAGAAAGTGGAATGGAAAATGACATGAGCATTTTATTCTTCACACTCAAGGAAACTACATCATCCCCCTTCATGCATTGTTCAAGAACTCATCTTAGCACAAGTTCCTGGTGATAAAAGCAGATTTAGATGTCCACCAGTATTTTACATAGACAGGATTACACTGTATAAACTACAAATATAGCTATGGATATTTGTTAGATGCCAATGTAAATTAGACTTTGAGAGAAATGTAAGATGATTTTTTTTTTTTACTTGGCCAAGCTGTGTTGCCTTCACCAGTAATTTCCCTTAAATAAAAATGAATAAACAACAATAAGCAACAACAACAAAAAAAGAATACAAGCTAAGCCTCCAGCACCCCCTCCCCTCCCCCCCCCCCCTGAAAAAAACTAAAACAAAGAGAAAAACCCCTCAGTTAGAAATAACCAGAAACGATACTATCACTTAGTTCCCTCCCCTTGAACTTACCATTTATCCTGTGGTAATGATCACCACAGAAACACATAGCAATCATGGCATGGTAATCACTCATGCATTGACTGTCAGGTCCACATGAGGCAGATGCACATAAATCCCCCCTCACTTGACAATGATCTCCTCCAAAGCCATCTTTACAGTCACATGAATAGCCATTTATTTCATCTATGCACTCTCCTCCATATAAACATCCGTCACTATGGTGGATACATTCATCTGTTTGAAAAATGTTTAGATGGTTTAAATAAATCAAAATATGATTTGCATTTCCTGTCTACTAAATTTAAAAGCTTGAAATGGTAATTAGCACACAAGTTCAGTCAATATCTTATCAGATTTCATCAGTTTATATCAATTTTTTTCCGTTTGCAATATTCACAAATTGCTTTGAGAAAAACATTCAACACAATGGTTTGTAAAAAGAACAGAACAAAACAAAAACAACAAATTCCAAACATATAATTTTGTGAATTTGAATCTGGTCTTATAATCAGCAGGGATGTAGCCAGGGGTGGGGTGGGGTGGGGGGACGCACCTCCCCACCCCCAGTGTGGTTAGTGGCTGTCTATATATGTGTGTCCAACTGCTGTCTGTGTGTCTGTCTGTCTGTCTGTCTATCTGTCGACCAAAGTACTCCCCCGTTGGAATTTTCTGGCAGCATCCCTGATAATCAGCTCTAATCCTTTATGTTTTTTAACAACTTTTTTCAAAAATTGACTCAATAGGCTGATACATGTGTTTATACCTAAAAAGAGTTGGGAAGTTCATAAGCATAAAAAATAAAGAATGATAGCTTTCATACCAATATTTGTGCTGCAATTTTCACCAGTGTATCCGTGGGGGCATAAGCAAATGCGACGGACATTGTCATAAGCTTTACATTCAGCACTACCAAAACAGGGATTGTCAGTGCAAGGATCAGATGATGGTTCACATCTTATGGAAATAAGGATAGATTTGAAATCTAATGAAATGCTTTGAAACAAAAAGAAAAAAGAAAACAAAGTCATTTTTTATCCCTCATTGTTCTGGATTTCCTCTCCATATCACTTACCTGGTCATAGCAGTCTATAAAAAAGCTAGCAAAACATATAAATTTCGACTTGCCTGTTTTTTTATATGAACAAATATACCTCATTATGCATTGGAACTGTAACTCTGCTGTAACTCCAAAATACACAAAAACAGAAAGCCACAGTGAAGAACTAAATATTAATTAGAACAAAACAAAGGTTAATAATTCTCCACTTTTAAGACAAAACAAAACAGTGAATTTTCCAGTTTAAACCCTTCCTCAGACAACAGACAACAAGAAAAAGACAAAAATAAACAAAACAAAAGAAATTACAATGAAAATGCTAGACTAAAAAGAAACAAATGTCAAAGATAAGTACTTCAGCATTAATAAAATCAGTCCGAAAAATGGAGTGTTTTATGGCAACAACATTATAAAAGGCATACAGACAACATGAAGAAAACATGAAATAGTTGCAGGTGATAAGCCTCAAAGAATTAGGTGTTAGAAATTAGTTTACCATTATTTTCAAAGCGATTGATGGCCAAGTAGTACTTCCGATTAAAGAATTCAATAAGAAAGATATGCATATGAGATCAAAATATTCAAACATTCATATTGCCATTCTCAATTCAAAAGAGTAATTTGTATTTCATATTTCTGTAGTAAATTCAGGTTATGTAATAAATGTATTTCTAATGGGTGTAAAACACAGCAACGATACCGACAATTTTAAACTAGATAAACATACTTTTGTCAGGTTAACAAGAATAATCAGTAAAGTGAATTGCCCACTAGCATTTTGCCAAATTAAACATCTTATCTCAGTTGAAATAGCCCAGATGCTTGCCACATTGCTCATAATGTCAAGGCTTGATCATTCTAACTCTGTTCTGGCAGGGGTCACCAGAAACTTCACAAAGAAATTACAGGTTGCCCAGAATAATCGAGCCAGGTTTGTAATGAGAAGCAAGAAATGTTCTCATGCATCTACCTTGTTAACACGATTGCATTGGCTTTCAGCTGAGAAGTGTATAACACATAAGACGGCAACACTATGTTATAGGTGGATGAATGGCCTAGCCCCATCTTATTTGACTCCCTACACCCCATCCCATCAGCTAAGGTCCTCCTCATCTGACACTAGCAGACTAACAGTGCCCAGAGCAAACTATAACGTTTTTAGGGAAAGGCAATTTGCCAGTTT
This sequence comes from Plocamopherus ceylonicus, assembly GCA_039654545.1. Taxonomy (NCBI): domain Eukaryota; kingdom Metazoa; phylum Mollusca; class Gastropoda; order Nudibranchia; family Polyceridae; genus Plocamopherus; species Plocamopherus ceylonicus. Next base: position 10,257 of record JBCJKF010086387.1, read on the forward strand.
TGCTCCCAAAATCTGGAACTCGCTGCCAAAGAACATATGAGAGGCGAAAACGGTGACTGCATTTAAGAGAGCTTTAAAAACGCAAATTTTCACCTTATAACTTATTTGTGTGCCTATACATATATTCACCCATCGGTAAAAATGGCTATTGTTGTGGCTTATTTGCTGTATAGCTCCCTTAGTTATCTTCAAATTGAGTTTGTTATGTATTTGAATTGTTTGTATCTATCTGCGTTTAGAGCCTGAACTTGTATGGGGTTAGACGCACTATAAAAGCCATTTATTATTATTATTATTATTATTATTATTATTATTATTATTAT
>JBCJKF010086498.1:0-10577 GCA_039654545.1 Plocamopherus ceylonicus
TTCATTTATATCTTTTTCTGAAAACATAATATTATCATTTTATTTTATTCAATATGGAATTCCTTAGGTATTCATAATGTTTGATTTTTGATGTTAGGTTCTTGAAGCTCGTGAATTGCCAATAAAAGATGTAACAGGAAGCAGTGATCCATATATCAAAGTGTATCTGCTGCCAGATAGAAAGAAAAAGTTCCAGACAAAAGTACATCGAAAGAATTTGAATCCAATATTCAATGAAACATTTATCTTTAGGTAAGATTACGATATAATATTTACGATGTGAATTTATGATGTAATATATCTTGAAAGATCTATCGTTAACATTTAGTTATCCGCGTTAAATAATTGCGCGAAACAAATTACAAAACCTAAGCTACAAATTTGATATATAATTTTGTCAGCGTGTCATATGAAGAATTGCGGGAACGTTATCTACAATTCTCGGTTTACGATTTTGATCGTTTTTCACGTCATGATCTTATTGGGCAAGTAGTTCTTAAAGGACTCTTAGATTGCACCGACCTTGAACAAGAAATTGAATATACCATGGACATTCTCTGCGCTTTGCAGGTAACTTTATTTGTGAGATAAACCTTTGATTATTCTGGAGCAGTTATTTAGTTCGCAACTTTATAACTTTGACTTTTAATGTTATTTACAGGAGAAAGTAGATCTAGGAGAATTGATGTTGTCGTTGTGTTATCTCCCAACAGCCGGTCGGTTGACATTAACCGTGATCAAAGCCAGGAATCTTAAAGCGATGGATATAACGGGCAAATCAGGTGCTTACAAAATCTGATAAGATCAGATATTTTTTTGCAACCTTAGATAAAATATCTCTTATCAAAAATTCAATATGATTATTAAATTAATTACTTTTTCTTTTTAATTAAAAAAAATATACTTTATTTACTGATTATATATATAACTTTGTTTCATTTCTTTGTTAGATCCTTACGTAAAAGTCTATCTGCTATGCCAAGGTAAAAGAATTAAGAAAAAAAAGACGACGGTAAAGAAGAATACTCTTTATCCCATCTATAATGAGGCACTTGTCTTCGATGTACCCGCGGACAACATCGAGGATGTCAGTCTTATAGTGAAAGTAATTGATTACGATAGGTAAGAGAAAATTTTTAGCACATTACATAAAATTTTTAAATAAGAAAGTAAATTTTTTCTCTTTCCGCGTGCAAATTTAATAATTTAACTACACTAGGATTGGTTCGAATGAACTGATGGGTTGTACGGCAATTGGATCGAGCTTCATCGGAATCGGTCGAGATCACTGGCTAGAGATGTTGGATAATCCGAGAAAACCGGTAGCGCAATGGTACCCGTTGACGGAAACCGTGTCTGGCCATATTCCAGCCATGGATTCGGATGCACTTCCAGTAAGCTTGAGCTGCTTAAACAGGTAGGTGAGTTAATTAAATCTGATCTGCGTTATTGTAATTAATTAATTAAATTATTTTAATCTTTTTTTTTCTTTAATAGAAATAGAAATCTAAATTCTTTCACAATAAGACCATAAAAATTCTATTGTTCTATTGTTATTGAACGATTCTGACAAAGTTTGCATTGCAGATGAAGACAAAAAGCAGAAAGTAAACACTGCGGAAGCTCGCAAATATTGTCGGACGTCGGCTTGGACATTGTTTCCTTCTGTCGTCATTTAATGCACATCGCTTGACTGACTTAAGTACAATCTCTGTCTCAAAGGGCCGGAAGGCGAATTCTGTGCTTTGTAACCTTACCTCGTGCAGCAAGCATGAAATAATAAATAAATGATCCAATGCAGTAGAAAGCTCGATCTTTCGCTAATCATACGTTGCTCAATTCCAATGATCTGATGGTGATCGTGATGGAAACGAGATCGATTTGCATTTTGCTTTGTCTTTCTATCGAGATAATGTGCTGTTCGCGATAGAGTGCAGGCTGGTCCTGCATCATTTCAAATACAGGTTGTACTCACAATATCCCCGTAGAATTTTCCTGTCATACGTGATGTTGAGCATGACGATAGCTTAAATGTTTTTAGATTAATAAGCGAGAAATCACATATACATATACATAAGTTTTTATAGAAGATACATATAAACGCGTGGGATATAAGGCCTTACTCTCGATAAAGGTGAGACCGAACGAGTGAGGGCAACGACTTAGACGACAGATCATTAATTGAATTAGCAGTAAAGTACAATTGAATACCGATAGTATTTCTAAGATAGTACAGATACGCGCATTGGATCTCTACACATGTATCGTTTATTATTTCATGCTCGCTAGAATTTCTGCGCAAATGTTTTATTAACGTGATACATGTTTAGATATAATGCCCGACAACGGGCACTATTTGTGATAATGTATCTAAACACTGGCGTATACACATACATATATAAACAACATATAACGTGATTTTGGCATCATGAGTATCAGTAGTCGCTTCGTACACACATGTACGTTGTAATTGATGACTATTCGATTGTGAACCTGATAATAAATAATAATATACATTTAGATTGTATAAGGAATTATATTATATTATAGAAAAAAAAAGAGAACAGGAACGCGCGTGATGCACACACAGTCCTCTTATAATTTGATATATTATGAATATATCATTTATGTGTATACGTACGTTTAAAAATATAATCGAAATAATTCTATAAAGATTTAGTATAAATAATTTCCAGCGAGAAATCTATTTAATTCTTTTGAGAATTGCATTTGTAATCAGACCTGCTAATTTAATAATTATATTTTAATATACTTTTAAGTACATTTATTTGATGACATATATATATATATATATATAGAATGTATACAGAAAGAATCTGAATATCTAAAAAATATGGGCGTTTCTGGAAAATGGCTGGAGTATAAACAAATTGAAAATTGGAGTAAGTCAATTTTTTGATAAGTAACGAAATAAATACTTGATTTGTGCACAACATATTTACATTCTTTCGATTGATTGAAATATTAAAGTGTGTCAGTGAATTTATAAAATTAATCAAGCTCTTGTCAATCGTATAAAGAAATTGAGAGATATAAATATTACACGACGGAAAAGATATACGTAATATTTATATATATAGAATTATATATTATATAAATTATATAGATAAAAAATAATATCAAAACTGGTGATATATTTCGAGTGACATATATTAACTAATGGAAAATGTGCCAACAAAAAATAACAATGTAGTATGATTAAAAGCAGCAGTAGTATAATTAAAAATAATACGTTCTCCAATCATACATGCTTAAAATAGAAACTTTAGTCCGCTCGCTATAGTAATCCTAGAATATCCTACTATAATTACATTTCGAGTCAATATACTTCGACTATATGCCTGCCTGTAAGTCGTAAGGAACATCTTTCCAAATCCTCACCTCAGAAAATTTTCCATTTACTCCATTGTTCCAGCGATGCCCATGAAGATAAAAAAAGAAAAAAAGAAAAAAAAAGAAAACTGTATTTTTCGTACAAGTGGGTCATTCTATACCACAGGACTGAGCTTTCTCAAATAAATTTCATGTAGTAAATGAATTCAGTCGCTTCATATTGAGAGTAGCGCTTAAACGATTCCGAGAAACAAGAACGCAATGTAAAATGTGAACTCCCAATGCTCCTAATGTTGTTATAAATTATTTAAATCTCTCTCGAGTACAATACTAAAGTAAGTTTTTGTTCAGTTTGTCATTACGTAAGCATCAGTGAAAAATGTGCTTTTTATTTGCTTCAAATACAAACGACTTATAATTTATAAAAAAGGAAATGTATGCAAACTCTTTCTTCCTGCTGGGATTATAAAATAAGTACATATCTGTCATGAATCTAGAAATATGCACAAAATAAATTCAAATATATATAAACAAATGCATGTATACATTGGTAATTATGTTCATAATTTGACATAATTGTTTAAATTGACGAGAATACGTACTTTGTTTAAAATCTACTCTATTATGAACGCGATTGTGTTCGCATATACGTAGTTAATTTATGGGCAAATAACAATAATACCGATATGGATGATGTGTATACTTTTCTAACGAGTACATATCTACATTGTATATTTGAGCACACAGTGCTCTCTGTTATGTTCGTGAATGACACAAATAAATCATAACAAGGCAGAGATCGTTGTTTCATTCTTATTCCTCTATATATGCTTAATTTATTTCCAGTAATATTCAAATTATATACTTAAAATATCAAGTTTTTCGGTCAAAGTTATAAAGAAAAAGGATCGTCTGCAACATCAAATGTACTTTTCATTTATTTGACTACTTATCTTTACAGATTATTCTAGCTTATGCTAAGATACAACTTTCCCATTATGTTATCTCTATAATCGAAACATTACAATACTTCTAAGTATAAAATAAGCGATAGAGCTTATACTGTTATGTAGCAACGAGACTTAAGTATTTCTCTACCTAGTAGTACTTCTTAAAAGTGGCGGGAATAAATCTGTACCGTGTATATCCCGTCAACGACGAGGTGATCGTCGATGCCCGCGATTATGTGATTTGGCTTCGTCGGAAATCATGCGAGACAAAGTGTCGAGACTTTTTCGACGGTGCGCCATCCTACATTCACCGATCGAGCATCGAACCGTCACGGAAATCACGCTTTTTAACTTTGCCGGCAAAACAATCTTAGGCCTCTAATTACAATCTCCGTTCACGAACGCAATCGATTGGTCGTACTTTCTCTACGTGCGTGTGTCTCAAAAATTTGGGATGACAAAAACGTTCACCGTCCAAATGATCCGTGTATCGGCAGGAGGCTCGATCCTGACGAGATGTAATCGCGCGTTAATGTTTCGTAAATCGGAAGAGCTCAACCATGATTCGCGCGGCGCCGAATGGGGAGCAAAAGTTAAAAGTTCGTGTCGCTTGTTCGGAGTCGGAAAAAACGAGTTAACGGTATGTTTATAAAACATTATTCGGCACAAACGATATACGACGAGCCTCCATTGGATCCGCGCGATCGAGGTTGCTCCAATTTTCACGGCTACAATGTATATTGACTATTCGTGTGTGTAATGTAAAAAAAAAAGAAAAAAAGATCATACATAAGAAAAGCTTTTTCGATTGATTTTACACACTTTCTCGTGAGAACCTAGATTTACCATTCAGTTGAGCCTCTTTGCTATGGCTTTTACGTTGACTACTTTCTCCCTCTCCCTCCCGCATCACTCTTAACAGTCTCTTTTGAGAGGCTTAAAACAGACTTAGGTAGATAATACGAGCCTAATAAGTAAGCGCTTATGTGTTATATCCGTGTCGCGTGTGTTTTGCAGCGTCGTTCATCTCTCATTTCCAGCCCGTGATTACGCTTATAAAACATTAAAGACGCATCGATTAATCTAGATGTAAGTACTTCTCTATGGGCAGCTCGCAGCATATGTGAACGAACCGGATAAAACTTTACACAGTTCTTCGCGCCTTCCTCATAATAGTGGATAAGTAAATTATTATCACTTAACACGCAAACATTAAGAGTCTTATCCGACGAATATACAAATCTATGTTCCTGTATAGATAATCGTTAATATTAAGTACGTTAATGTGTGACCACACAATCCTTTAATGATAAGAATATTAATAATAATATAATGACAATAAATCATAGTAATAATATAGGCAAACTCTTGTAGCGTTGTACTTAGCGTTATTTAAAATATTTAGCGATATTATATTTTAGGTACTGAAATGTTCAAGTACGCGGACAGAAATCGATTTGAGTTAACTTCTTTTATGTATATTAGCAATATGGAGGGAATTCACTAACAGCTTGCTTAAAGAGTGCAGCACATTCTCACACATCTAAACAAATATAAAAATTCTTCTTATGCGACTTCTTATTACTCCGATGCATTCTCACCCATTACGCTGCCTTTGCGCTCATTGATTAATGCGAAACTGGGTGCTGCCTAATCGAACACATCGTACTCGCCAACACGTGTCACTGCTTTTTTTAAGTTTCACTATATCTATGAACAAGGAGTGGTTTGCCAATTTTGCTTCTTTCTTCCTTAGTTTAATCAATCCGAATATATGGAATATTCGGATAAATGCAATTTTAATAAACAAAAAGCAGAAAATGCAGTTGGAATGTCCTGTGCTTCTCTTTCTCGGTTATAATCGTATTTCATAGCGAAAATAAAATGTCGATAGAGAGTACGCGCCTATACATCAATACATGTAAACATTTAAATGCGTGACAGAAATTTTTTTTCACACGTATGCGACAGATTTAGTGATATTATTATCGAAAGCACTCAGACACAACCCTCAACCCTTGACTTTTTGTTCCTTTCGTTCTATTCTTTGATTGCCATCTTTCTTATTCATTCATTTTTATTTTCTCGCGCGAATAAAACCAACAGAACAATAATGATCATGCAAAAGCACGCCCATAACGAGAGTGGCAATACACCATTATTAACACGTTGCACACGTAACATTCTCCTATACGTTTAAAAATTGTACGATTATCGGTTGTGCAAGCAAATTTCCACCTGATCGTCCACACACAGGTGCACACAGCAGGAATCGATATTACAATCGTAACGCTACCGTGTTCTCGCAAACCCAAATGATTGATCGCTCGAAAACGACGGCACTATGCCTTTACTTTACTTTATACACCTACACGTATAAACGGCATAATTTTTAAGTGTATCGATACCTATATAAATGCTGAGAATCGCAGATGATTCGCGACGGTTAGTCGACGGTAATCCTTGATTAGAACACGTATCAAGGTACCAAAAAAATCTATTCCTTGCCGTCATACCAAATTCAATACTGGCCATTAAAATTTGGTTTTTTCCATCGTTAAAAAATTCAAAATTTATTAAAATTGTTAAAAACGCGGAAAAACTTTATCTAAGCTGATTATGTTAATATTGCAACACAAATATTCTAGATTCACATTATTTTTCGATTAGTTCGATAATAAACTAAATAATTACTAGAATTGAATACACCACTTCAATTGAATAAAGCAAATAATGATTGATTCATTAGCTCCAATTGTATAATATAATTGTAGAATATAAATATAATTGTATAATAATAATATGTAATCAATTTTACGGCATCCCTTCTTGAATCTTCTCATCGCGATAATCAACTGCGATCCATAAAACATTCGCTTCAAATAGATTACACATTTATGCTCTCTCTTTTTCCTCTTATCGTCCCGTATTCTCTCCTGTCCCTCTCTACCTTCGCGCCCTTGCACCTCTCAACATTTTCTCGTATACACAAAGATTTTTTGACTACTGTTGCGATAATTTTGGAAATACATCCGTTATAGTTATATGGCTATTAAACAGTGACAACAGAATGATTTCGCCTTAAATAGATAAATAATTACTTACACAAGATTGTAAGACCTCCCGAAATGACAACAAGACACTATATTCAGAATACGTACAAACAACTGAAGGCTATACCTATACGATATCCCGTGTTTTACAGCTTTTTCGCGAAACAGGGTTTAAAATGACAACAGTATTTAGTAGTAATATCTACCACAAGACAACTATCACACGTTCTACGATGACGTACGAACGAAAAATGAAGCCAGTAACTCTACCACATATGCATGATCAAGCATCTTCTTCCCCATCGTTGTTGAATGTAATGTGTATATTTGCATTCTCTCACTTACACATTTATGCTCTTTTTTACTTTCTCTCTCTTTCTCGTATACTCTGCTCTATCATCACTCGAGTCATCCTAGGGATGACGCATTTACACACAGATCCTTGACAAGTCGCGGAATGTTAAGGATGAATTCGGGATGTTTTACTTTAGCCTAAATAACTTGCTTTGCTGATTAATATACGTCGCGTGCGAAAATACTAAGAAATATCCTCGCGAAAGTTAAGCTGGACGGCTTTGATAAAAATTAGGATCTCTTTTGAAGGACGCGAATATTAGGGTGTAGAAAGTGTAGCAGGGACTGATTACCGCGATCCGGAGAATGATTAGCGATATATCACCGCGCAGCATCCATTCCGGCTCATCGGTATCAGTGATACGCAGTGCTTTCGCAGTGCATGTAGTCCAAACTGAACGTACAAGGTGCTTAGCCAAAAAGTTCGACATGAGCGACATTAATACGTTTGCGAAGAATACAATGCAAATCTCTCGCGATAAAATATGCCTCTCCTCCTCCAACCCCTCTGATATATATGGAAGTAAGCGCGCGCGCGCATGTGTATGTACGTCTGTGTATATATATATAACGTGAAGAATATATCCGTATTTACATTGGACATTAATGCTAAAATGTCGTGGCCAAATCCACGTGCAGTTTCAGGCATAAAAATAACGTATGTTCAAACAGTTCCGCCGTCTCCACACGGTTCCTCTCTCTTCAACGCTTTATTTTTTCCCCGGTAGAGCGTATACTTTTCTTTACGCCCCTATGAGACAAAATCGCGCAAATAATCCGCGAACAGCTGCGAACGTAGATAAGTAGATCCGAGTCTTCGTTAATTGACTAGCGTTTCGAGCGGCACGCGTATATTTTCACGCTTTATTAACTTGCAATATGGGTTTGACTCGGTAATTACACGCAGAGATAAACCTGAAAATCTGATTGCATCTCGCGCCCTGTATCTTCCTCCGTTCGAGCTTCTCCTTACGAAAGCACTGCACGCAGCCACGAAAGCGAGTTTATTGCTGAACGTTAAAATCCACAGCGTATTACGTTGAAAAATACAGCACTCGTTTCATTACCGCTCTCACTGCACTTAATCCAAAACAACTGATAGATTATTTTGCATACTGAATAAATTGTGGCGAATCTAAAACTAATGTTTGACGAGAAGCTGGCCCGTACAAGTGTCGCGCAAATAATATTTGTTTCTGTCGCACATTCGTAAACTCTCGTGAAAGATCCATGATCAACGGGAAATCACACGAACGAGGCGCTATTTGTCCGACACATACATGTTCAAAATTGTCATATTATTTAAAGAGATAAGCGCAAAAGTTTGTTTTAACATTTTATGGGCGTCATACTTTTTTAGGCGAAGAGAAAGTCGTAATTTCAGTAACGCTGCTGAAACTCATGATGCCATCTGTTGAAGTCGATGTGGAATATCACAATGGATCCATTTGCCAAACCAGCTAGAAGAAACCTACAAAACAAATGCATTGATGCTTGTCTTATTAAGAATATGGCACTTAATTTTATAGTAAAATTTGTATTTGCAAATGTAGTATCACGCCGCTAAACAATTATAAATATCTTTGAAATGTCGAATTATACTTACTTTTGATCATGAGCGAGCGCGAGAGAACGCAATTAACCGCCGACAATTCCGCGAGATCGAGATCTTGTTATGTAAAGAGCGCGAACTCTCGCGTGTGTCTCTCGCGGATACGATTCGCATAATTACGATATCGAGTGGTCGCGAGAAAACGTCGACAAGTGACACGGTTTTGTATTGCTAATTTCTTCTCGTGATTCTTTGAGTTTTAATTTTTTTCCTGTAAAATATTTATAAAAGGAGTAATGGCACGGACATATAAACACGCGGCAAACGCGTTCGTGTTAAACGAGTAGATCTTATAGAATTGTTTTTACATATGTAAATAATTATATATTTATTTACTGGAGTTAAAACTACTCACAATTGTTGAATCAACTTAATTTGACTCGTTATCTCTTTATTTTTTTTTCCATCCATCTAGCGTATTGTTTTCACAAACACACAAATCCCAGATATTATAAATAAAATATAATTAGCGGTCTTTCATGTTGTTGACCGCTTGTGCTTGTTAAAAAAAATTGAGGTAAATCTGATTAAAACTGTAAAGTGTGTTATTGGTATTAAATTATTTGCAACTGTATATTCTATACATATGCAAAAAATAGTAAACAACCTATTACAATTGAATATACAATGTCGAAAGAAAATCATTTAAGAAAGAAATCATTTTTACCTCTTCCATAGAATATAAATTCTTATTCACTAATGAATAATATTTAGATTCGAACCAAAAATTCATGGAGATGAATTCGCATTCCCGCAAGATACTTCGAAAGTCTGAACGTGCATCTGAAAGCTTTCCCTCGCTTGCTATAAATGTCTTCTTCTCTAGTGTAACCCACTAATTAGCATCTCAACACGCTGCTACTCTTCATGGGCATTGCTAGCTTTAACGCTACTTTGCAATTATAATGATTCTCGGAGTGCATTATATCTTGAGACATCACCATGAAAGAGGGTATTAGAATTGTGTATTTCGTAATATATCGTGGTTTTATGTCGGACTTCTCGACAAGCTCCGAATGGATCGTTTAAGTTAGTTCCCATTATCTTTGCCATTGGTGACGTAAAATTGCAGTGAATATAAACCGTCACAAGATAGACATATTGCAGTTATCATGAAAGATGATACGATGCTGCTTTCTTTATATTCGAGTAAAAAAAAAAAAAATTAAATCAAAGTTAAATTTAAACGTAACTAGTTGTCTGAAAAAAAAAAAAAAAAACTAAAAATCTTCCTATTTTTCAACCTTTATATTT
>JBCJKF010086608.1:0-16497 GCA_039654545.1 Plocamopherus ceylonicus
GGGGGGGCTCGGGGTGGTTAGGTTTGAGGTCACGACCCTGATAAAGAGTGAAAACAAATTTTGAAAATGTTACCCAAAATCGGAAGTTGTGTACATTCCGAAGACTGCCTCGGTGAGCATCCCGAGACGGTTTTCCTCACTTGTACTAGACTCGTAGGCATCGGGATCACGCGTCAAAATCTGAATCCACCACCCCGTGAGCCTTCACTCGCCATCGGCCTAGATCTAGCCTACGTACGGCGCTCGGTCAAAGGTCAGAGTTAGCGAGAGGGTGGTGGAGGGGTAGAGTGGGGGAGGGGCAGGGGCACGAGAGGAGTCTACGCGACAGCGGCTTGCACTGCATTCGACTCACAATGGGCAGAGTGGTTTTAGGGTGCCCAACAAATCTAGCTGTTTCTCTGATATAATAGGCTTGAGTTGCTTTGATTGGTTGGTCAGCTTTATTTGATTAACTTAGATCTACATTACTTACAAGCAGGGCGTGAGACTGGATGGGGCCTAGTGGTCCCCATATAACGTATAGGATGTGTCCAAGCACTTCTTGGTTAAAATCAAGGGACACAACTCTAATAACTCCATCCATTGGGTAAAAGTAAAATCGTTGGACATGTCGGCTGCCACCTAAGTGCATGCTTCGGACAAGTGCATGCTCAAGCTCACTTCCAACCACCATGCAGTTAGTAGGGGTCTACTTTAAATTTAACCAGAACAATGAGAAAGTTTTGAGTCATTTTTAGATCTGATGATACCAATAATACCATACTCATTACACTCAAGTAACTAGGAATTCCTTCACATTTTCATAATGAAAACAAGTAATTATAACATGTACATATATGCTGGATGCAAGAAAAAGAGTGTACAGGACTTAATAAAGGGTCCATAACCCGTTCGATTTGTATAGATCAAAATAACATTTCACACATACCTTATTAAACTTATTATCAATATGCATGATGATGTATAGCAAAATATAAGCCAGCATAATGAAGCGCCAACAATTTTAACAGGCCTACTCAGAAAATCTCATAGAAACGTTGCGTGTCTTTACAGGGTATCCGAATAAAAATGCACAGCCAGGCACAGCGAGTCAAGTGTTTAAAAATGATTTCTTGTAATAGAACAATTTCTCCTGAGTTGTTTACATTTTATTTCATCGAAGTCGTTCCAGTGTTTTTCGTATTTATCATATTTTTATCGTAAATAATAACAATCCTTCCATCTGATTACCCCAAATAGAAAGCCCTGAGATCGTCCTCTTTGGATGTACTGGGCTATACCTCAAACAAACAAACAAAGTTTCAGTGAAGCGAAAGTTATATCCAAAATAGTGAGGCCTGGTAACGCCCTAATGGAATAAGCATATTATGGTTGTAAGTCTTCAGTGGAAACCGACCGTTGAACTGACCATACTTCGTTAAAATTGATATTCATATACCTTTGGTTTGCCTGAAGCAATTTGGTTGGGATTTGGTGCAATCAGCCTATTGTAAAATTCTCTACAAGAATCTTTCCCTGAAAGATGCGCATCAGAAAGGACATCAAGCAAAAAATGTGGACTTGATCACATCAGCCACTGACGAATGAGTCCATCTTTTCTTTGATATGCAGTTTTTACAATGTTCACTTACTTTACCACAACTTTTGTCTCCAGCTTTATATTGAATTGCAATGGATTTTTTTTTAGTCTTCACAAGACGCTCTTCTTTAATTTCCTCAAATTTCATTTTTCATGTTTCAATTATAAATAGATCTGAAAATGTACTATGACAAAGTTCTGCGCCTTTTTTTCTCTCACTCAGTATATGTATATATTATTCTGTTGTGTAGGGCGCTGTGTCATTCACTACAGGCAAACTAGGACAAGAGACCCTTGCCCTGCATGCCATTTCAAAAAGCTCCGCGCTATTCTAAGAAGATTTGATGCCCTACGGCTGAAGACCCGAAACAGAGATGTTCATGTGGAAATACCTCCTGACTTAAATCCTGTCGTTTTGGTATGTACTGTCCATATATAACACCAAATTCTCTATTCAAACCACTCCAATTTATTCTAGTGCATGCTGGTCTTTGAAAAAAATGTTTTTGTTCGTTTTTGTTTTGTTTTTTAAATCTTTCCAACCTAATGAGTGATGCGACTGAATGCGACATAGTCCCCTTCACCCTAATACAACCGAATGCGTCCCTTCAGACATAGTGTTTGATTTTGCTACTAAGCAAAGAAATTTCCCGGGGATGGAGATTTTCACATAGCTAAATGAAAAAGAGGCTGAATTTTGACCGGAATAAACCGCATAATTTTATGCCTTTTTTTGTGGGAGTTACAGAGTCTTTAATTTAATGTTTACTTTAACTTTCTCTCTCGCTCAATCCTGTCAACCATGCTCGTGTCTGCTGAATCGTAGAACAAAACCTATTGAAAATGGCATTTGAATTCATTCAATCACTTGCAATTGAAGTAAATCTGGATGGAAATGATGAATATAAGTCATTGTCGAGATGAGCGACGAAGTGGATGAATCTTGTATCTACGATGTCAAGCCCGGGTCCAGACCTGACTATAGATGTAATTCTAGGCGTGAACCCTGGGGCTGAACAGCAACAGTGGAGCTATATTCTAGTTGATTTTCTCGACAAACTTGAGCTCTTCACTGAGTTTTCAGGCCCAAACCACGATCTACCAATTGACAGTGAACCTCTGAAATATTTTCAGTTGTTTTTCCCTGACCCCCTCCTCCAAACTTTCGACAATGAGACAAATTGCTATGGGGAACAACAGCAAGCTGCAAAGGGCACACCTGACCCCTACTGGAAGCCCTACTGCTTCATTACTAGATATGAAGAAATATGTCTACACCCTTGTCACTTTTGGATATCACCAAGTACCAGAAGTCAGGGCAAGTGACCCTTACCGGCGGGTGCCTGCGATTGCAGAGAGATGTCTGGGGACAGCAGCGGTATCAGAAGATACAAAGTATTTTCATCATGCCAATTTGATGCAACAGCCTGGCTGCAACGACGAAGACTTTGACCCTGTCTACAAGATTCAAGCCCTTCTGGACCATGTGCGGAATGTCTGTTCGTCTGTAAACAAACCGAAGCAGAACCTCTCAGTGGATGAGGCCATGGTTGCCTTCACAGGGCGAGTTTCGTTCAAGCAATACATCAAGAACAAACCCACCTGGTGGGGTTTCAAGATCTGATGCTTGGCAGAAGCAGAGTCGGGCTACCTGATGAACTTCCGAGTCTACACTGGCACGACAGCAAGGCAGCTGCAACACATTTTGGGCCACCAGGTTGTTACATCAATGATGGGTTAACCACTTGGGCAAGTATCACTCTGTCCACTTTGACAACTTTTTCTCCTCAAGCTTGCAGAGGACCTGCTGAAGGAGAAAACAGCCTGTTGCGATACCATTTGCCGAAACAGGAAGGGCTGGCCTCTGCCCACCACCAAGCAGAAGCCAGGCGAGGTGCGCTTGCAGCAGAAAGGAAAAATGGTAGCCGTGCAGTAGACTGACAAACGGCAGGTGAATGTCCTCCCTACAAATGCTGACTCCCAAAATGGTGACGGTGGATCGGAGGACCAAGCACGTAGTGGTGCAAGTTCAAGTCCCGAGTCCCGTTGGGCAGTACAACTCAGCTATGCTCAGTGTTGACTTGAACGATCAGTACTGTTTGTACTAAACTGTCGGATGTCCTGGTACGAAGTGGTGGTGTTTGTTCAACTACCTTGTACAGATATGAATTGTCAACGCCTTCGTCTTGATGAAACGAGCCTGGCCTGACAACAGCCGCAGTTCTCCATCACAATATCATCTGGTCTCGGACTATTTTTATCTCCGAGTCTAGTCAAACTGTGTGCGGAGCTCCTGACGTTCCCTCTGTGGAAGGTACTACTCGTCCCTGCAGCCCTGTCCATAATCCAAGCAAGATGCCTGGCCGCAAAAGGCTTAAAGGAGATGTTTTCAGTGCGCGAAAGATGGCACAAAGATGGCCAGTGGTCGCACTTGGGAGACGACGAATGGCTGACACCTCTGCAATGTCCACCTGCATGCAGGTGACTGCCATGCCAAGTTCCATCGTAGTTTGAAGAACTGAACATCTATTATACTGTTCTTGTGTATGTATATATATATATTGTAACAGTTCCCGTAGCCCTTTTTTCTCTCATTTATAAATGTTTTGTAAATTCAATTTTTTAAGCTCAAATAAAGAACCAAAAAATTTAGACATATACATTTTCTGAAAGGGAATTTATTCTTCAAATTTTTTCTTTGTTTCTCAAAATAAATCTGTCGCAAATAAAAAAAAAAACCCAATCATACAAACCCGCATCAGTCACAAGATTTTTGTGAAAAATCCAAATCTCTTCTCATTCAGCATTTCTTTTTTCACCCATTAATTTTACTAAAAGGATATACGTTTATACATTTTTAGATAGTTTATTAATTTCTCCATATTGTAGTATTTTAAAAAAATCAATGATAAAAGTTTGAACCAGAAAGAAAAAAAACCCAAAAAACAAATGCATTTCCCTTACCTTAGCTAGCCCTTAGGTTGGAAAGACTTAAGCTCCCACAGTACATCTAAACATATATCTTTGACATCTTAAAGTGTCAAATCTTCATAATTGTTGACAAAATAACTTAATATTTTCATATTGGGGTTGCAAATTTAATTTTCTCTTTAAAATCTTCACTATCTTTTCTGTATTTTGATTTCCATTGATTGAAAGTTTATTCCATGATGTGAGTGTATTCTAGGCAACATCAGAAATGTGGCAACACTTTCAGTTGCTCTCCTGGATTGATGCTAATATTTGAGTTCACTTCACTTCATTACCTTTATTATGGTATATGTAGCACCATACCCCAAGCTTTGCAAAATAGATCTACAGCATGGATAAAATTGTCGGTCAAAATGCAAGGGTACAAAATCATAAGAAAATGGATATATACAGTGAAGATTACCCTGAGGGCATGATTTCCCCTAAAGACTAGACTTTGCAACAAAATGGGCTAATTGTGTAGGTCATGATGTATATCCATGAAAACGTGAAAAATCACCATTTAGTGTATACATACTTGACCTGTGATATTTATTAAAAAATGGAAAAAATAAAAGTCCAGTAATTAATCCTTGAATGGAAAATTGTCCTTTGGTTTTTGACCGAAAACTGAGCGTCAACTGAGAGAAGAGCCACAAACTGAGGCAATTAGTGTAAATAACTTTTCGAAGGGTTAATCCATTGCTTTTCAAGCCTACCTCACACTTCCTATCCTTGTACCTTCAAGCACAGGCAGATAACCCTTTCATGACAAACATGTCACAAACAAAAGAAAAAAAATCATATAGAATCACACAATTGAGCTACCACAATGAAAAAAAATTGCTTAACGTAGAGAAATGAATAGATTCAGCTTTGAACAATAAGAAAATGTTATTTGTATCTTATCTTTTAAATGTTCAAAAAAAAAAATACTCAGATCTAACTTGAAGTCTTGTTGTTCCCTACTGGCTGTGTTGGGACTTGCTCTAGACTCATTCTCACTCTCATATTTAATGTCAGTATCCAATTCATCACCTCCAGTCCCTATTTCTTCTGTTTCCTCATCAAATTCATATAAAATACCTTCATTCCATAATGAATTTATGAATTCAAACACCATTTCTCCTCTATCTGTCTCATAAAAATCGTGAGTTTTCAAAAAATCGCAGTGTAACAGCTACTGAGTCGATTTTGGAGGTACAGGTATCACTCGAGACCGCGTTGGCCGTGGAGGTAGCCGGAAAAGGGATGACCCGATCACCAGACCTGGCACCAACTGAGCACCCATCGGATATTTTGGGTCGCCAGAGGAGAAACCCTAGGCAGTAGGCAACTTGCTGGTCGAAAAGTGGATGATAAAGTCAAGAGACAATAAGAAATTTGACAAGTTCAATGAGAGAGGGTGTGTGGCATGTATTCCAGGCAAATGGCTGATACACCCACTACCGATATCATTCAAATTTATAGCATTTGTTGTTTTTGAGAAGAAATCATTGTTGCACTCTGAATTTTTACCATTTCTCACCAAAATCCTATTTAAATCATCAAAACAAATAAAATTGTTGCACATCGTACATCATTCGTGTTGAATTTTTTGCTGCTCTCATTTTGGTACATTGAGTTATTGTACTTGGAAAAGTTTTGCATTTTCAGTGTTGCCTAGTAAAGTTCAGGAATAATAATATTAGTAATTATAGTGATCAATAATTATAAGTAAAATGCCATTTCTTTGTTGGAGGGGATCTCTCAAATCTCAGGGTTGTGTCTAGATCTTATGTCCAAAAGGTTGAAATGAAAGACAAATACAAAAAACTGTAACATGAGTCTCTATTCCCCTTACTTCTTAAAAAAAAAACCCCCACAAAGTTGACTATCTTCCTTTACTAATAGGCCTACTACACTACATATGTCTTTTGTCTAAGCGTTATAAGGGATGTTGGTCGAAGGATGCTTAACATTTTTTTCTCTCTTTTTTTATTTTTAATGTCAATATCACCTGCTTCTTATTATTTTGAATAGATAATATCATATCCTTTCATATCATGTGATTTGTGATGATGATTGTAAGATATTATTTTTCTGTTTTTCAGCTTGAAAAATTGACGGAAGCAGACTTAGTTTCTTATGGCATTGAATTGCATGTAAGTAGTGAATGATTTTCACAATTTTTTACGGCTTGGTTTTAAGGTGGTTTTTTTTTTTAATGCCTTAAAAATGAAAAAGAGCAAAGAAAAAAGAAAAAAAAAGGCAAAAAAGAACATCAAAGTCAAAGCAAAACAACAAACCTTTCTAAAGGGCAACATGGCCAGTGCTTTCCTTGCAATAACGCCATGCGATTTGGTGTTTAAGATGCACACTTTGCAAAATACAAGGTTGGGAGTTTGTAGTAAGAGCATCCATCTTTCTTCGTGGTTGGTGGGTGAGTGAAGGGAAAGTGATAAGGAATAGACCAAAGGCATGGTCAACCTGGCTGTCATTTGGTGACAATATTTTGCAATAAAAAGAGCAAAAACAAAGAGGTAATCATAGAAACAGAAGGCTTTTGGCCAACCCAACCCAGACATCTGGCCAACCAAACACATCGCCTTGCTCGCATGAAGACAGGGCATGTCTAATCATACCGCTTATTAGGTACTCCAAATCCAAATTGAATTACATACATTAAGGTTCTGCAATGCATATCATCTGATAGAACTTTTAGTTCTGATTAATTTGGTACACAAATCATCTTGATTGGATGTATTTTAAGAAAGTCATGGCCATTTGAAATTCGCTGAAAATGATCCAAAATATGGTCCAGCGACGTAGGGTCCAAATATCCATTTTTGGACTTGCGCCATGAGATAAATAATCATATTACTCAGCTGAAATTTACTGATATTAAAGAAAATGTTATGGACAGTAACTCCCAATTTTTTCAGGGGACCTGAAAACATACTTTTTAATTCATACCATGTCAAATAGGGCTTCAAATTTAAAATTGGCAGATTTCAGACAAGTGGAAAAATATGCAAAATGTCCTCACTTAAAAAAAATCATCAAAATATTACTTTTCATCCAATTTTTAAGGTTTTGGTGTCAAATTAAAGAGAAAGTAAAGCTCTATTAGTTGCTTGAAAGAAAAGTAACACAAAATTAGAACTAAAATAACATCAATGCACTAAATACTGTGCGATTTTGATTTTTTAAGAAATTGTATGAAATTCAATAAATTGTAAAAAATACATTTCCAAACAGAAAACATTCATTCTCACACATTCCATACAAAAATATATTTTTAATAAGGGGATGTAAACTGAAATCGATATATCTATGTCGATGATAACTTACATCACTTTTAGTGACTCCACATATCGGGACCTCTTTGTCGCTTTTTCAATATCGTAACTCAACTGGTTAACTGAGATGTGATCTTTTTACGATGTTCTGGTCCCTTGATTTAAATAAACCTTTTCACCCAGTTTCTTAAATCCTACTAATCTAGATCTAGAAACATAGATCTAGATCTTGGTCCTGGGATTTTAATCTTTAGCCCAGTTTCTCAAATTCTAATATTTAGAGGCAGATCTAGGGTCTTGGGTCCGGGATTTCAATCTCTCAACCCCTACTAGCTCTAATTTGGCTAAATTTAGCCTCGCGAGCCAGCTAGGAGGTGGGTTTGGAGTACCTATGCTTATTATCTTCCTAGCTGTTCAGAGGCTTGCTTCCTTAGGGCATGTAAAGGCAATACAAACTGGTTGATGCATGAATTACTTTAATTTCAGTTTCCTTTGCCTCTTCCGTGACTAAACAACAGGCTTAGTTCACATTATGGGTTACACTCGGGTGATGCAAGACTCCTTGACTCAACTGTATAGTGGAGCCTGCTTAAGATAAACACTGTTTAAGTATTTTCGGTTAATATAAACTTTTTCATTTGACCCAATTTTTTCTCTCTTTGCCATTATTAACGAAAGTATGGTCAATTAAACGCCTTTACATGGTGGTCCACTTTATACTCTGCGATAAGGGCCCAACTGTACATTGTACAGTGGTTGCAGGCCTATTGTATATTTTTGTACTGTGTTATGACCACTGAAGACGCAAAGCCAACACCCTGTCTTCAGGCAGGCTAGGTAAGGTGTGTGTGTGTTTGTGTGTGTATGTGTTAGCCTGCGTGCGTGCCTGTGTGACTTTTAGCTTTAATTTTCCTTAAATGATTAAGATAAACCTTGCTTAAGATAATCTGCTGGATCGGTGTAATGTGTAGCGATGTATGTACTGTGTTAGCATGTGTGAAGTGAACAGAACTGTCCCAGTCAGTGACCCCGTCAGCGGACATAGCTGCTTGCTGGTCCAAAGCTCAGGTGGATACAGAGGGAGAATGGTTGCCTCTCACTTTAGCGACTTTTCTGTATAACAACATTTTTCCCTGGTCACGACGATGTCGTTATACACAGATTGCACTGTATATTGCCTAAATGTCTGCTCCGCCTAAGTGCCCAATTTAGTTGCTTCCCGACTACAAAAAAACGCCACAAAATAAACAGCAACAACATCACAAGCATTTTAAATATTTTGAATTTTAATGTACCGTACTTAAGATGATAAAGGATCAATCAGCGACTTTATTACTCATTAAATTACAATTTTAATTAACCAGTCTGTTACCTCACATGACCATCTGACAGTTTCCATGACGACCTTAGTGTCCATGTCTTGAATATTTTCTAGGAAAACCTGTTTTTTATATAATATACTCTTCAAAAGAAAAGAGAAACACATTGTGTTTTAATTAGCCTTCAAAAGGAAAAAATGAACTGTTCTCCTTATTTTCCATAATTTTCCCCTCATTCAGTTAATTTTCAGTAGATTGTTGATGTAACTTTATAATCATTGCATTGCTGTTATCTGTTTAAAGCAGAATGGTTTTTAAGGGGGGATCGTCCTATCATGTATTATATTTTGCGTTTCTTTTTTTTTTTTTTTTTTTTTTTGGGGACCAGAAATTTTGGCCAGTTGTCCAGGAATACAAAAAAAAAAAAACTTGATTCTTTTGCAAAAAATGACAAATCACACATGCAAAACCATTAAAAAAAGACCCCAAACATAAACATGTATTAGGCACAGAAAGTATTACAATTACAACACATACATGTACGTGATTGATATTGAATCGTTTTATGGAAACTGATATTTTTTCATTAATTTCACCTCTCTCTTTCAAACCCCCCCCGCCCCTGTTCCCCATTAAGTCCAAATCTGAGGAGCCAGTTTCTCAAGAGGGACCCTCAACCAGTAACTCATTTGACTTCCATAGTATTGTTCCTCCCGGATTCACCCGTCTTTCACCAGAGGCAGGTACACATCAACGCATTTTGGGTCAAGATTCTTCTGTTGACGGAACCTCACATTTAGCCATAGAGCATTCATTACCACCACACAGCTCCCCATACCACAGAACAAAGACCAAACACAGGCCTAAACAGTGGGATCGCTCACGGCTAGCAAAGGATAAAGGCTTGTCCATCGAAGTTTACGTGTTCTCATGTGGCCATGCATGCGATGTGTGCAACTCTTCAAGGGCAAAGGAATGGTTGAAAGAAAGTGGATATCATACTGCACAGCCATCCCTTGATGATGCAGTATATTTAATGAATTGTGGTTCCCCATGTATGGTTTCGTCCCTGACTGGTGATAGTGATAGGCAGTCATTCCATGGTTCAGATTTAAGTGCTTCTTCATTTGTGCTATCCAGTTCAACATCTCATCCTCATGGAGTGACAATTGATAGTTGTCCTCCAGATCAGTATTGCCACTTACCATACCCTCCCCCACCGTATCCACCACCGCCTTACCCTGGAACATCTGACACTAACAGATCCTGAGGGACTCGGTCTGAATTGGAGGGACTTCCGTCTCGGGGTTTGCAAAGTGGTGAGACTTCAATGCTTCAGCCTGGCACGATGGGAATCATCAATGAAAGTCACCTAGCAGATTCTAATGTGTCTCCTCCCTCTTTTGCCGAGACTGTTGCAACACAAATTATAGGCAATAGTCAACTGAATTTGTTTGCTCCTGATGGAAAGTTTAATATTTCCACTGACATGAATCTAAGTCTTCTGTCTGGGCTGGTGAAAGTCATGAATCATGATCCATCCACTGTAGTTCCTCCGGGCAAAGAGTTTGCTATCTTGCCCAAACACAAATAACTACATGTTTAGCATATTTCCTGGAAAATTTGGACATTGACTCTCAACATGAAATGATGAAGAAGAATGATTTTCAGTGCAAACACTTTATTTAGAGGATAAATCAAATCATCCCCTGATTCATCTAACAAGCCTTGGGGATTTACATCTCATGATCTGGTCTTTTTTTTCAACCAACCATGTTTTTTTTAATGCCTTTCTTTTCTATTTTTATCTCTCATCCAAAGAACTAAACTAACATAAAGAACACATGATCAAAAACCAAACCAGTATAACATAGTGTCATTTTATGAACATATATCTTCAAATTTTCGGACTCCCTTTTTCACACCAAAGTAAACTTTATTGAAACTCACTCATCTAATTTTTATCCAAAATAAAATTTGGGCAGTAGAAACACACAAAAAACATGTTTATTTTTTATAAAAATGCTATGAGTGAATTTAAATAAACTTTACTTTGGTGTGAAAAAGGAATAATCCAAAAATGTGTAGTTTTACGCTTTTAGAGTGCCACCGCCAATAAGTTATTTCCACTAACAAGTTGATGTTTTCAACAGTGCATGTTATCCAACTCTCTTCACGAATAGAGTTGCAGTTGGGCGTCTGTTGCTCTTTAACACGATGCAACAATGAAAAAATAATTTCTCTCAAAAATATGTTTTTCATATGTAAAATGAGCCTTGGATTTCAAATCTGCTGACTGTTTGGCTTCATCATGTCTGCTTTTTGAGATAATTGTGCTTTTGATAAAATACATGTTCTCATATTTTTGTAATACTTATATTCGGACTTGTGCATGTTTTCTAAGCTGTGGTGCCAGTTTAAATTCGACTTCAATCCAGTCCAGTCCATATAAAATGGCACTAGCTATACAAACGGCACCCGCGGATACTTTCCCCAAATCCTGTTTTTTCTTCTTTTAACCCTACGCCTACGTTGTGTTCCGAAAAGGGAATGTTGCTTCTCTTTCCCCTTGTTGCTAGACAACCACGCCTCCAATCATGTCCAAGCTTTCAGTTTTTCTCGAGTAATCATTTTGAGACAATAAAACAGGTGCTTCATCCAAGTTTGGTTTTAATTCTTATCATGATGCAGATTTTCCCATTCATACTCCCCTCACCCGGCTAGTCGTCCTGACGGTCATTGACATAATTCTGACTGGCAGCAATGGAAATGAAAGTCTCAGTCAGCCAATGTTGTGCCCATTTGGCGTTCACTCATGTAATCATTTCTCTGTAGTCTTACCATGAGACGAGGACGTAAAGCCGAGGTGCACATTCTCTCTCTTCCTGTCTTTGTGTGGTTGGTCAACATTTTTTAGCATAGTGTGAGACTGGGCGTGGTCTAGGAGCCTTCTGAAAACTAACACATAACAACTAACTAACAACAAGAAAGAAAAGGTACTAAGTACCCAAAGGTCACTAAAATAGATGTAGTATAAAATTATGTACTGGTATACACAATAATACAGAATACTCAATAGGTCTAACTTTGAGCTTTTACGTCTGATTTCAGTGCATGAATGATTTTCGGTGATTTTTCTTTTTTCCTTGAGATTTGAATTCAGATCATGAGAGTGTGAGGAATTTGTTTCTTTCATGACTCTCCCACAATTTTGGTGGGGTTTGTCATATCTGGTTAGCCCACTACCAGCTTTTGGGAAAGCATCACTGTGGATGGTCACACCTCATACTATAGTTAACGAGGGTTAAGTTTGCGCAGGCAAACCTTGGCTACTCTAGATGCACCCCTACCAAGAACTGCAATTAGATGGAAGGTGGCAAGTTTAGTATAATTGTAATGAAGATTTGACTCTATTTGAATCACTGGGTAATGATTATGCATTACATGATTATCCATTTTTGTTATTACATACTTTCGGTGCGCAAATCACCGTACTTAACAGGTTTGTTCATAAATGGCACTTTTGTCTTTCCGACTCCGACAATGTTCAAAATAAAACAATATTTTATTCTGAATCTTTTTATCTTTGCTTTCATTGATTTCTGATGAGTATTTTTGAACACAATATCATTCAGTATTGGCACCTTTGTTGTTTCTTGTTTGTCTCTTTTGTTTTGGATTTGAGTTTTGTGCTGTCTGCTAAAAAGGATTCTTTTCCCCCCATACCATTTGTTTTTTGTACATTGTACATGTTGATGTATGTTGCTGGCTGATTTGTGTGTAATTTGTATTTGAAGATTTAAAAGAAGGGTGCAAACAAATGTTGTCTAGGAACGTGAGTACGAGCAATAGGAAGGAAGGAGAGGAAAAGGAAGAGAAAGAGATAAAAACATGTACATGTATTATGTTAAATAAATCAAGAGTGGTCAAAATAAAAAAATGTATTTCTAAAAGTATAAAGGTTCAATCCAAATTATTTATTAGTAGTATTCTTTATTTCATTAAGAAAAATAATTCACAACCACATGTTGTAGGCCCTACTATGCAATACATGTAGATCTACTGTACATGATACACATATAAACAATTAACAATATGCAAGGTTGGGCATTTGATACAGTCATTCAATTTCACATCCAGACAATTTATAATTTTTTGTTCTCTATACTGACAAGTAATATTTATGAGGACTCTCAGGAAAAAGGTTTTGAGACGCGGCTCTAACAGAAGCCAGAAATCCTTGCTGGGAGGTGAAGCCTACCAAAAAACAACAAAAACATGTAATGTATACATATATACACACCAAGGCTGCAGGGTATATGGATTTCATATGTTCTAGTGTGAGAGGAACAAATACAGCACATACCATAATTACCTACTACTACTACTACTTCGTTAGTGAACTTCAGTCCTGTATAGTATCTCAGAAGATAAACACTGAAGGGACAAAAGCATTTATGCCACCTCATCTTTAACTGTACTGGAAATGCTGTAGATATAGAATAAGGATAGAATCCTGCGCAAAACATAATTGCATGAAGATTTCTTATGTGAATGTGGCATCTACTCACTTCAACTTTAAAAGACTACTTGCATATTATATGATTAACAGTTTTCGTTTGCTTCTCATTATATCTAAATGAATTGTAATGCATGGCAAGGAGAAAGAAAATAGCAATACAGCAGTTACAGTGTAATTGGATTCCGGCTAAATGGACGCTTTGCCTTCGTGGACGTTTTTTCAGTGAAACGGTTTTGTTATTCTCAAAATCATCCCTGTAATTTTAATTGGACGGTCTAAAACAAAAATTTTGTCTAATTGGACGTTTTAGATTCTGGGAAAATAGTAATTAGTTTGACCATCAACTTTCAAATTTATTCAAGGGCCATAAAGAATCCAACTTTGCGTATGAATAGGCTATTGTGCTTAGGCTGTTTAGCGTATGGAAGAAGGGGTCTGGCAAGGGTTTTTTGGCAGGTACTTGTCCAGGTGTGAATATAGCTAAGGTGTCAAAAAACTGCTACAGGGCATGGCGGCTCTCAAACATGCGACACACTGTCTAGGCCTATGCCATGACGTGGTTGTTGTTCAATCACATCTAATCCTAGTGTTTTACCCTCACCCCTTGTCGTGGGTGCACCCAGGCACCCATAGGCCCTTTAGCTATGGGTTGATTCTAAAACTATTTCACAGTTTCCGGTGAGGCTCTAGATATGCCTTTCATGGGACCATTGCCCTTATGCTGCTATTTGAAAAGTTTCAAAATAACGTATAGTTATGCATTTATAAGAGGTCAAAGTTTCATTGTCATATTAGCATGTCGTGGGTGCCTGGGCACACATACAAATATAATAAGGAAAATCCTGATTTCCATGTATTGTGTAATATTGTGTAATAGGATAAATCTGATTCTGGGACACTCACACATTTTTAATAATGAAAATCCTGACTTGTCTTTTGTGGATGATAAAGCACCTTATCTTAGGCAAGGGAGGCTATCTCTTTGTTATTAATTAGAGCTATCTTCCCTCAAGAACCTGAGTTTTACTTCCATTTCAAAGCCATGTAGTGAAGCTAAACTATCCATACAGGATCAGTAATTGTAATGCAGTAAGGTGATTCTTTTCATCCTGAACGTTACACTTGTGTCAACAATGCGTGAGGATAAAGAAGTTGACTTATTGACTTATCGCCTTTCGCCGCCTAATCTTCAGATAAGGATGCCTCGGCTGATTCTCTCAATTTCTTTGTGAATTCCCTCCATATATATGCCTTTCTGCTGCTTTTTGTCTCAGCCTCTCAAGATCTTGTTTTGCTTTATGCTCCATGTTGGCTCCATGTTGTTCTGCAGGCATTTCAACTCTCGCTTCAGCTCCGTGTTTATGTTTGTCTGTGGTCTTCCTTTGTGTTTATTTTCTACTGACGGTTCGAAGATATGTCCGAAGAGGCGCCACCTTGTTTCCAGGATCTGTATGGAAACGGGTCTTTCATTGCATACTATCCCATAGAGCGCTTTTTTCTTGAATATCGGGGGAATGCGTCTAGTTTCTGCTCTTGACCGAGGGTCATAGCCCATGTACCACAATTGTAAATAACTACCGATTTTACCAGGGCATTGTAAAGCTTGATAAAGCAGTTTCTGGGGAGAAAAATACAAACCAAGAAGCTGTGCTCTTTAACAACAGCACAAAGAATTGATTTGATGGAGTGTACCAAATGGTTTATCGATTCTCCAGCAGGACAAAGTGATGGCCAATGGTATACATTTTACAAAAATACTGGACATGTCATGTCTGGCTGCCTTATTTGTTTGCAAAACTATGAAAATGGATCATCCCCTGGCAGGCAAAGATGCTCGCTCAGACTTCATTAGAGTTGTTGCGTAAGTTTGGCCGAAGGTCAGTTTCGAAGGCACCTGGCAGTGGACATCCCAACTCTCTCCAATCTGCTAAAAGGGCTGATTTCTACCATTATTGAGCAGTCTTGTCATCTCCTAAAGGTTCAAACAATGACAATATCTCACCAGCAGGAGTGAAAAAAAGTAGTCCACGGCTGTGGTTGAAAATGTTGACAAGGAAAAGCAACAACCCTGTTCACTTTGCCAATGAAGAAAAGACAAAAAAATCATCCACACAACGTGACAAATGTGAAGCATTTGCTTGCCCTGATCACAGAAATTGTGTTTGCCATGCCTTTCTTTAATTTTCCACTTTGGTCATAAAAAGATGACATTTCAGTACGAACAATCTTGTTATTGTTGAATTAAAATCTATTCCTTTTTATTTTTAGAGTTCTCTTACTCACACTGGTACTAGTCATATATTTAAGTACGTTATTTGTTATTTTATGTTGCTTTGCCACATGCTCCTCATGACTAGATCTATGATTCTTTTTATTTTCTGCTTCTCAGGATGGCTATGACCCATCATCATAAATTATGCATCCCTATTACAGTGCGGCCCAGTTATAACGACAACGGATATAACGACATTTCGGTTATACAGACATGATCTCAAAGTGCCGTTTTTTTCCTTATATATCATTAGTGATGAAAAACAGGTTATAGTGACATGAAATTTGATAATTTCGGATATGACGACACTCCCAGCTCGGTCAGAACCAGCGACATTGGGTAAAAAAAAATGAGCACACGCTCTCCGACCAATGAGAACCCTTGCGATCTGACCAATGAGAACCATCGCTGCCAACCAATGAGAGAGCACGTGTTAGTGTTCAATGAGAGAGTCCCATCTGGCAGCTGAGTGTGCAATACAGTGCACTCCGGTTAGCATGACATCGATGGGACCATGGAAAAATGGTCGTACTAAGCGGATGTCATGCTAAGCG
>JBCJKF010086609.1:0-10575 GCA_039654545.1 Plocamopherus ceylonicus
TGATATTCTTACAGGATATTTGATGTTGAGCACTTTCTTCAGTTGTTTTCGGTGAAATGCATTGAGTTTTTCCTCTTTGCTTTGTGTGAGTGCCCAAGTGCTGCAGTTATATAGCAGAATGGATTTTACTAGAGACTTGGATATTGGTTGGAAGTGGGAGTTTATTCCACAACTTAAAAAAAAACAACAACAAAAAGATAAGACAGAAGTATTAAACTAACAAGGCAAGTTTTTGGCTTTTCAATGAACATTTTTATTTTGACCTGTGACACCTTCCAACACCTTAAATCAGTTTGACACACAGAGTCAAGTGATTTCACTCAACTTCTGGGCATAACATACTAGATATAATGGCTGACATCAACACAGAATAATAGTTTTATAACACTCATAACATCAATGCTTTCACCCCATTCTTCGTAACTTCACTCAATTTCATGATTTCAAATATGATAAGAGTTTTGTTTATTTTTTTCTCTTTCAACATCTCTTCATTCATTTCAAGAGACATTCACATAACATATAACACATTCTTTCCCTCTCACTGTGTTATCATCAACTCTCAATAAATATAATTTAATCTCAGACAACCTTGCCTAAATTACAAGTCCACATCAATTTCTACAATTCAGTCCTACATAAATCATCTGTACAAATTCAATTAGAAAATAGGCGCTCCCAATAAATAGAGGAAATATTTTACAGAAATGCATACATTATACATCCATTCATACATCCATACTAAGAGCAAAATAAATTCAAGTGAGCAGTATATTACAAAGAATATGGAGAAAAATGACACAGAAAAACACAATACCTGCCTACTTTGTGACACCAGTGTTAAGGTGTATGTACATTTTTTTTTTTTTTTAAAGATAACAACTCGGAAGAGAGGAAAGGAAGAGAAAGGAACACACGTCCACATATGCCAGTGCTTTTACATCCCACCGAAAAAAGTAGAAAGGCAAGGGTGCCTAACACCTTATCGCTAGTAACAAGAAAAAAAAATGAGTTGAAAAAATGAAAGAATAGTTCATCTATAAATGTGTGACATGAGTAAAGATAATGGAAAGATGGACACTTGTTGATTTACATTGAGGGGTAGACTGGAACCACCACCAACTGTCAAACATGCAAAAAACACACACACACACACACACACACACACACACACACACACACACACACACACACACACACACACAGACATGCATACATAGATACACAATGTATGAGTTATCTAACTATCTATAAATCAAACAGTAGAAGTTGCATCAAAATCAGATCAATAAATAGAGACTTCAAAAACAGTAAACAAAAACCAATGCACACATCTCTAGGGCAAAAATGTTCGATTTTACTTCCAAATCAAATGCTGAAACTCTCCAGTGTTCTCAGTGAAGCAGTCAATGTCAATTCTTCTCATTACATTCATTCTTTTTTTTTTTTTTTCCTTCCTTCCTTCCTAGCTGCACTCAGTCAGGATATCAGTCAATCCATGAGTTTGTCTTGAAATGACAGAAGACAGCAAAAATGCAGAACAGCTAAAAAATAAATTAGTCAAATTACAAAAGAAAGTAGAACAACAAAGGCTTCGTCATGGCTACAGCTCCTTTCCCTAGCTTCAAAGGTGAGCTGATGTTTGACAAGGCAAAAATGTTGCAGCTGTTTGAAATAAAGGCAATGTGTTGAATATGAAGTCTGAGAAATACAGTTCAAATTCAAATGCCTTCATTATGTGTCAGTACATAAAGGAATAAAATGCCACCTCGTATATGAAAAAAAAAAAAAAAAAAAAACACTGCTGAAAGTACTTCAGTAAATATAAAAATTTTGAATTTCCTGCTCCGACTTAAATTTCTGTGTAGTTTCTCATTAGAATGCAAGTAATATGGCATGATTGAGTCACCAATAAAATTATAGGGTATTAAAACAACAACAACAACAAAAAAAACCAACCCCAAACCCAAGTTCAAATGTCCATACTATTGAAAATAACAAAACAGTTTTCTGAACTTTTCAAAGTCATAAGAGAAATGAGAGAATCACAGCCATATGAATGTCAGAAAGGACAAAAAGAATTCAAAGTACTACATATGATCATTGAGTGGCACTTCACATACGTCATGTGTTTTTTCCCAGAATAATCCATCAGCTATAAGTCAGAATAATCCATCAGCTATAAGTATTAAGATTTAAATACAATTCCCTCTCCCTCTTAAAAAAATAAATAAATAAAAACAAAACAAAACAAAAAACAAATTGAAATCACACATAACCTAATGCTTGGATGGAAGGAAAAGCTGAAACGTAGATGAAATTAGCAGTTTGAATCTACAGTGAAAATGTAAATGAGTTTTGATTTTACTACATTCTGATTTCTGATTTGAAAATTAATTTCAGAAGCTGCTTAAGACAGGACAATTTTATGCTTTTAAAATTAATGAAAATAGTACACAGCACATTCATATATTTTCACCACGACCTCACTGACAGGATTCATTTTGTTAGAGAACCCATTCACCATGGGATGAAAAAATAGATATACATGTATTACTGAAAGAGGGGTGAGAAAATTTTTCTTTACTTTCTTGAAAATGTTGAGAGGAAAGAAGAAAATAAGAAAAAGAAAAAACCCACAAATCACACAATGTACAATTGTATGACATTAGGACCTCATTCTTCTCCCTCCTCTCACAACTCGCATTCATTTTTTGTTTCATGTGAAAAGGAAAATATGACAAAAACTGTGGACTAGAAGAAAATAACATATGCATGGGAAAATTTGAACACCAGGAAGGTGAAAACGAAGAAGAAAAAAAAACAAAAATCAAAATCTTCCAAGGAATGCATGGTTGAAAAAAAGTAAAGCTCAAGGGAAGTTTCCCTCCCTCCTTCCTTCCATCCAAAGCAGATAATCTGACCTTCACAATATCTCATGGCAGGGGCATGTCACCCTCCAACAACCATGTGGATCGTTAATAACAAAATACACCCCATCTTCACCCCAGGCTCCAAAACAGTTGCACTTCACTAGTCAAATAAAAAGTATGTGTAGGAAAATACAACTACAATGTGCAAACATACCTACAAAAAAAGAAGCAAGTAGAAAATATCTGCATCATCAAAATCAATCTTTCTGGACTAGCGCTAACAAATCTGTCAGCAGGTGTTTTGCAAAGTGAAAAAAAAATTCTCACCCATACTTGTCAAGTCTATTGATGCCATTTTTCTACATCCATGAAAAGTTATCATACATGAACATTAATTTGGCATGCAACAGTTTCCATAGGTGGCAACAAAATGCTTTAAGAAGGCTCACAGGATTTTTTTACAGCAATGGTAATGGTTTGAGGATGAAAAGCAGTGCTCTTCAAAAAACTTTTTAAACACTTCTATCCAATACACAATGATAAAATTTTTCCACAATAAAAGCTACTGATAGAATTATGGATAAAGAAATCAAAGCATACATTGCATTAAACAACAGGTGGCAGGATGATGCTTGATGGCTGAAAGACCTGGTGTGAAAACCTTGCCATCTGTTGTATCAGGAGAGAAAAAATCAATCATTTTTTTCTTGGGTCGGGCTGGAAATGCATGAGAATATAAATAAATATAAGTGCGCAAAATATGTTAAGCATAAGAACTCCATCTCCATTTTAACGGTATATATTTGTAACATTTGAGGATCATTACCTGATCACATAGGAAGGTTATTAAAGAGCAAAAATATCCTGAAGATACTCTTAAAACGTATAGACTCCCATTTCTTGCTGAGGGTTTATAAAAAAATAATGCTGAGCCTTTTATACAAAAAACAAAACAAAAAAACCCCAGAGAGACAGAGAGTGACATATTGTGAACACTCATATTGTCATTTTAATTTTACATCACTTCCAACCTTTTTCTTTCATCTGTTGCCTTTTGAAAGATTTTTGTCAACACTTTCGAGGAATTTTCATCCTCAATTAAATTTGCACAAACTGTCAGTGAAATCAAACTTCTATGGAAACAAATTATGAGATATGGCATACTTAGATGCACCAGGGTAGTCATTATGATTTGGAAGTTGCTAATCATCAACCGTAAAATTATTTTTCAAAAGTAAACATACACTTAAACACAACCAATGATTCTATAGTTTGATTCTCCCAATTATGGGTGAAAATGCACATGGTTAAAGAAAAAAGTTAAGTCAATATAATGATGAGAATGATGAACAGTGCTCTGTAAATGTTGTTATATACAAGGATGTCAGCAGCCAGAATTAAACATTTTGCCTCATTGTCCTTTGAACAGTGTAATAATGTGATGACTAACAGTTGGCTACAGAATGAGATGGATCATGGTCGCCCATTTGCCATTTTTAAATTTATCTTATGTCGGGGGAAAAATCAACCCAAACAGCATGATAGTAAAACTAAAAACTGAAGGAAAAAAAACAAACAAACAATAAAACGAAATACCCATCCCCTTCTCACCAGGCCCAAAAGGCAACAAAATACAAAACAAAACAATCCCAAAAAATAAAAACATGTTAATTAAAGTATTGGAATTTAGATTTGACAGAATCTCATCAACAATCATTGGACCTGATTAAATAGAGGACAAGGCAATTCATATCATAAAAGAGCTGTGTGTAAACTTATACATGAGTATCTTGTCAAAAGATAGAAATGACACAAGACAATGATGTGCTTAACTGCATCTTAAACTTTTATACAGAAATTAATAAATTGTTGATGGCCATGTATATAATAAAAAAAAATAAATAAATAAAAAAAAAATAAAAATATGTAATAAATGACTTCATGCAAATGTTTAAACATATACACAAATATATATATAAACTGATCCAAACAGTGTAAATGGTAAAAATGTGCTCAAATCAAATAGGATTTATTCAAACTTCATAAAGTCATGCATTTTACTTCATTAAAAAATATTATTGTAGCTAGTAGACCTGCCTTCCCAACCTGAATTGATTTAAATATTACAGAGTCCATTAAATCTACAGCTAATTGTGCATGATGTTTTCTGTAAATATTACAGCAGTTTTCACACAGGTGGTCTTTGAGATTGAGACACAATCAACTAAAGGGCTGAGAAATCTTGCAACCTATTGGTATCCATATTATATTAGGGGCAAAATATATGAAAAAAGAAGAAAAAAAGTTGTTCTTTTGAGCTTGTCAACTCACACTACTCACAGGGTGGGGCGTGACCCTGTTTCCATAGAATAAGACTTTCTGAATATGATGTTAGTATATAACAGAAAACTTTCCCAGCCGAAGCTGTAGACATTTCCACTTTGATCAAGCGAAACAACAGCTATGAATTTTCTAGCTTAAGGGAAAAACGCATGTGCCATAGGTGATTTTGAAACTGTGGCCTTCTGGTCCATAGTCAGATAAACTTCTGTAATGCTACATACCTGTGCCACTCCGCCACCCCCTCCTTATCCATATTATATAATTCAGTCTACCTATACCTGGGGGGGGGGGGGGGGGGGGGGGCGACGACAAGACACACCAATCAAATCCATTATTTCACAGAGTGGACAACATTATGACTTAATTCAACATTTTCTGTCAACAAACAGCAAGATATTCTGCCATCTACAGCCGAAAGGAAAAAGGTCATACTTGACAACAACAAAAAAGTCTTCTTAGTCTATTAGTTTGTAATACTAGCCCTGCCTTTAGGCTCCTCGTGACAAATGCCTGCCACATCCAACCTCAGAGAATTCAAAGTGAAAATTTAACTTTCCAAACTTGCTGGACACCCTGATATTACATGTAACAGGATTGTTCCTAGCCTCAGGGACCAATCACATGAAAACTGCATGGTCATTCATTTTCAACATATTGCATCATGTAAAAATCAAACCCATCACGAGACTTGTTGCACATTCATAAAAATAAAGATTTAAATTACATTCAGAGCTTTTTAAATCCATTCATAAAATTAAAGTACACTATTCCTAAGAGAAAAAAAATTAGCATCCCGAAAACTTTTCATGAGAACTCATGTACGGTCTTGATTATTTCAATTATCAACGTGTATATAAAGGCATGACAAGAAAAGATTAATTCTCATTCAAGAACTATTGCATAACCACAATTATATGGAACCAAGAGTCCAAGGAGCAGTGAGAACAAAACTATCCAATCAGCGCCGATACTAGATAATCACATGGACAGTTTCTTTTTACCTAAGCTTTTATCTAGTCAAAGACAATGGGACTGTGTCAAACTATGTATATATAGCGAGTTGATCAAGAACCCACTTCAAAACTCACACATGACAAACTCTCTCATTCAAAACAAAACAGGCTAAAAAAAATGTAAAAATATTTAAAAACTATGTACAACTTTTTTTTTCACATCATTCATCCACACTTAATTTCACTCATCTCAATGCAAGTATTTCATTATTACAACATTGCGTTAACAACACTAAAGGAATCTTTCAGCATCTGGCATACTTTCAAAGAGAAAAGACAGGGCGTAATGTGTACAGAGAGGGCAACATCCAACATTAATTGGTCCGATCACTTGGCATGGGGCTGATGTAATGACACACCGACGTCGACAGGCTCTTGTTTTCTGATACCAGCATTGAGACAGTTGTCTTCCAGTAAGAGAATTCAATCTTTGAGCTCTGTCATTGATTAACAAAATAGAAAAAAAGACATCAGTTAACATTTAAAAGGAAGTAAAATTGTCGTCCTGTATAATCAAACCGTCAAACCTTTCAATCCCACTTCCAGGAATCTAAGAGGCAAAAAACAGGGATTTCGCATCAAAAACAGGGATTTTACCGTAAACGTTGCCTATTGACAAAAAAGAAGAATTAAAAAGCAACTTGCCAAATGTGTGTAAAGAGCCTTTCCAAAAAAGTTACTTTTGCATCTCCCTGGTGAAATTCAAATACAGGACCTCAGTCGCCAAGCAAACTGACTACCTCTAGGATTATGAAGCTGGACATAAGGCAATGCATGGCCCTAGGGAGTTGGGAGGTGGCTGAGGGCGGCCCGATGTAGGAATTCTCTACCTATGCTCTCCTCCGCCATCAGAGGTTGGACCCGACATGGTTTATGATAGATCTATGGGTTCACACGAAAAGACAGGACACTGTGGTCCATTCTTCAAGTAGAGGCCACAGATCATTGGGTGGTAGGTGGGTGAGTGGGTTGGGGGCGAGGGGTGTCTAGCTCAAGTTAGGATTCCTCCATCGTCATGCTTTCCCCCACATTCACCCTGGTGCTAGGCAAACCACGACCATCTAGCATGTCAACCTGTGCCAACATAGGCAAATAACCACTGTTACATCCAAACAAGGATTTTCCCCTTTTCCAAGAACAAAGATATACATTTTACTTACAGCTATAGCAATAAGACAAAACTCACCTTTTCCAAGGCACTGCAATCTTTGTCCTTATGAAGGTAATGATCTTGCCAAAATATTAATAAATCTCTGTGAACAGGGAAAGCGACAAGAAATGAAAACAAATGATATAAAACTCATGAAAACTCATTATTTTACTGAAATTAATAAATTTCTCATCTTTCAACATTTGTGAATTATACTAGCTTGAAGAAATCAGTTTTTCGCTGGCCTTTTTTTTTCTTCTTATTTTGGGGTTTTAAAATTTCTTTTTAATAAATCCCATTTACCAAAGCTAGAAATCCAGCATAATCAGTCAATCAATCAGGAAATTTCGATACCACATTGACCCCATTTCAACTCTTGACAATAAAGTGCGTTAAATGTGAAAGTCGTAGTCTTCATAATAGCCGACAAACTCAGAAAGCTGAACAGGATATTACAATAATCTTTGAGGTAAAAAAAATATATAAATAAATAGACAAAGAAAAGAAAGAAAGAAAGAAAGAAGAAAGAAAGAAAGAAAGAAAGAAAAAAAGAAAGAAAGAAAGAAAGAAAGAAAGAAAGAAAGAAAGAAAGAAAGAAAGAAAGAAAGAAAGAAGGCAAGATAATCGTAATGTCTCACTGACCTGAAATTCTGTAAAATGTTAGACGACCCACTGCCATCGATGACAGCATCTTCCTGTTTTACCCGTAAAGCCTGCAAGTAGCTTGGCAGCTGATCTCGCTTGTTGGCAAACATGAGAAAGACCAGGGTGGTATTAAGGCAGCTCACATTCTCCTGAGTTAAGTTCTGCACACTGATTATGTTGATCAACTTGTAGAGGTAGTCGAGTTGACGCGTAAAATCTCCAATATAGTTGACCAATTTGCTGTCTTTTTTGTCTGTCTCCAACAATGACATTGCTGGGTGGGGAAGATGCATAAACGTTGAAAAAGAACCACACGAATACTAAAAAACATGAAAAAGATAAATGGATACACGTTTGCTTGATTAGTCTGTAAACATTATGCAAACAGAAAGACTTCAACTGTTCAGTGTTCTGTCATTTAAACGAGAATAAATACAAATATTCTCTACAAATCTACTCAAATATACAGAAATCTTCATGATGGAAAAGTTATACAAAGGGTGCCACAAATGAGAAGAATGAAACTGACATTTTTTATATTAAAAAAGTATCCAACAGAAAAAACTGAAACCAATCCCCAAAACCTGAAAACAAAGCCAAAAAAATTGCCAAACTGAAAATATAGGAAAACAAGACTCCTTCATTTGATACATTTCGAAACTTAAAACTATTAGAGTTATATCACTTGAAGTTGATCTGGACCACAATTAGAAACACACGTATTTTGCAACTGCAAGCCCTAATTTTTTAGCACACTTTTACAATCACTTTATCACCTGTTTCAAGTTTTCGTTGAGGGTTTCTTACTCATTTTTCCAAAAAAAAAGTCGCTAGCGTAAAAGTAGAGACAAGATTTTCTACATGCCAACCACAAAATAAGATATTTACTAACAGAGAAAGCAGTCAAAAATATTGAACAGCAAAATTATTGAACAGCAGAATGAGTACAGTAGTTTTTCATGTATAACGGCATCAGAAATAACAAGAGCTAGGTAATAACGAGACTATTTCAAATCCCCATATTTTTTCTTATTTCTCTAATGGATAAGATCTGTTTAAACGACACCAAGCAACCCAGGGACCAGGAATAACGAGAACTCAAAAATGGTTATCTGAAATAAAAAAATTTCAATTTTCAACTAACACACACATTCATCCACACAATATCCTAACACACATACACGATAAAGCCGTAGCATGGGACAAAGTACCCAGTAGGTCTAACCAATGAACACACCGAACCGTAATGTGTGTGTGTGCGCGCGCTACAATAGGCCCACATAGATCTACAGAAATTACCAATCGCCCGATTTTACCCTATGGATGGAGTCATTAGAGTTGCGCCCTTTGATTTTAACAAGCGAGCTCTTGTGGACCGTGCTTTAATACGGGAACCACTAGGCCCTGCCCAGTCTTGTAAGTTCTTGTATGTCAATAAAATTAAAATACAGCTGACCAACCAAAGACAGAGAGACGGATACAGAGGAGGGGATTGGGAGGAAAGGGGAGGAGGGGGGTAGAATCCATCTTCATTTTCACTCAACAATTTTTATTTCTATGGCCTCCTCACACTGAAATGATTAGGGGCCGTTCACAAACCATGTGGACAGATTTTGTCCATTTTTCAGACAGACCCCCTAAACGTTGAGGAGATGAAATAACACATTCTGATCAAACAATTCATCATACCTTTCCCTGATCCCTCAGCCCTGAAGTGTTCCAGGGAGAGAATGAGACTGCGGATAAACATGTTGGAGTCCACCAGATTCTGGTTGACCATGGAGACAAACTTTTCAAACCGCTCATCTGTTGTGAGGATGGCATCAAAAGATTTGAAGGCCTCAATATTGAATTTGATCAATTCACCAAGAAGATCAAAGCTGCTCTGTAAAATTTCCTTATGCCGAGTGGTGCTTTCAACAATGTTGCCAGCAACATGCTGGAGGTATGGGGGGGGGGGGGGGGGGGGAACAACCAAAAAAAATGGTGACAATTTGTATTTGTTTTGAATGAGGCAGCATTCAAATCTTACTAATGGGCCAGTGAAAAATATTCCGTTATCTTTTGTGAATATTTTCAATAATTTAATTTTCGCACTTTTCCCTTCCACTCCATCTTTTCATCTGACTGCTGATGGCAAAACGATTTTATGATTTTCTTTTCAATTCCTAAATGAGCTATATTAATGTGTTTATATATAAAGTTAATAGGGGAAGATTAATAAAGTGAGGATTAAATATGGGGAAAAACTTTGTCAAAAATCTTATACAAACTTATGGGATGTGTAAGAAATGTTATTTAATACCATTTTTATTATTTTTGGCATTATTATTGGATGTAGTATTAGAGGTATTTCTATTATTATTGTTGTTACTATTACCAATAGTAGCCTACTACTATAGCTACTATCTTTTTCATCCTTGTGATGATGATCATCATAATTCTTAATCTTGCGATGATTATCAACATTCTTAATCTATTATATAATTGTGAACTTGCTAAACTATTATCGCTTTTCACGCCATTACCGCTTTAGGTACAAACTTGAAAT
>JBCJKF010086720.1:0-10571 GCA_039654545.1 Plocamopherus ceylonicus
TTTTCACCTGGGTCGAGTGAAGCAACAGGGGTAAATTTTCTTGCTTAAGGAAAAAATGCATTTCCCTACGCAGGTTTTAACCCGTGACCTCTCGGTCCGAAGCCCAGCGCCCTGTACGCAGGACCACTACGCCCCCAGAATTCATTGAATTTTTAATTTAAAATGTTTGACATTCAATGTAAGCACATTTGTTTTTTTTGTTTTTTTTTAATGTATTTTAAAAGAAACAAATCTGTTTTATAAGAGATTCAATTGAAGATGAAAAGTTGTGTTTGCCTTTGTTCTAGATTACGTATGATGACATCAGAAAAACATATGGGGGATCAGCTTTGGGTCGTGGTTTCTACACTTCAGCCTATACCAGGTAAGGAACTTAATTACCTTGCATTACCATGTTTAGGTAAAGAGCTCTTTGCAAATATATGGAAGTGCAGTTGTTTTTCTTTGATTTATTCTTAACTTCATGAATACTAGTTTTACTTTCCCATTTTTAATTTTTTTCCTAACAGTTCCACAAGTGCATATATGCTGATGTACAGACGAATTGACAAGACTCAAAATGCAGGTAAGTACTCTTGGCATCAAAGGTCTTTAACCCTCTCTTTGTCCCACTCTTTGTTTTAGTCTGGTGGATGGAAGGGAGGAGATGAAGAGCTGCATCAGAAAAAAATAAATAAATAAAAGGCAGCTGTTACGACCCTGTGCTCTTCGAAGAGGCCAGAAGAATAACCTACATTTTTTTCAGAATGTTTTTTTTTTTTCAGTTTGTCAGCTTTACCTTTCATTGAAAATATTTATGTTTCTCACCTCAGATTTCATGCAGCCAGACCAGTTTCCAGAGTTCCTGAAAACAGAACTTCAGAAGCAAAGAGACAAAGAGGAGGCGGAAAGGCGACAGAAAGAAATCGACAAATCGACCTGCAAGGTGAATTTAATTTCACTTGAGACTTAATCTCGATGCGACTTAGATCACTCTAGAAAGTCTGCCATCTGCCTGCCTAAGAAAAGGGAATTTTAGAGGCTGGGATATAATTACAATGCTATCCCTTTTCAGCGTATTGTCCCTTTAACATTTTAATGCAGAAAAATGCTACAATGTGAATTTTTAGTCATTCATGATTATGTTTTTTGTCTTTTCAGATCAAATTGTATTGTTTTCACCCAGTTGATCAGCGTAAGATGAACGTGCGCTTTGATGTTCATAAAGATAAGACCTTACAAGAGGCGACAGACCTGGCTCATGAGGTGAGCACTGAAGTTTGCTTGAACTGTTTGTGTAGATTCTTGGTCTTTATTGATTGACCGCTTGTTCTGCTGCCTGGTTTGAACCAGTTTCATATGCCCAACATTTAAAGTGGGTTTTACAGAAAAGAACAATTTTCTGTTTTCTTGAAATTTGTGTGGTCGTTGATCAATGACACAGTGGTAGTGCTTTGGACCTGCAATCAAACGGTTTTGGTTTCGAATTCTGTGTGGGACATTGTAACTTGAATTTAGAAAAGGCTATTTGTACTAATTGCCTCCATTTGTGGCACTTCAGTGTGTGGTGTGACGCATGTATATCTTTTTTCATATGGAGGCAAGGGGCTGGCTTCTCTCACCCAGCATTGCCAGACATTGCTATAGATCTAGATCTATATATAAAATAAAATGTAGGTCTACAAGTCTAAGTTCGACTAGGTCTTGTAGAGGTATTTTTATATTGTTTTACTTAATCAGTCATAGGATTTTAAATGAAGGAAAGCCATGTTTACCTCACTTTCTGTATGTTCTATCCCTGGTGTCTTTGTTGTTTAAACGGACATCTCAAAGCAGTAAATTTATTAATAAAGACAATTACGTTGTTGAATTTGCATCTGCCTGTCTATTGAAAACTACCCACAATGGAAACATTTTTCTTTTCTCTCCTTTGCAAAGCTATTTGAACTGGAGAAATTTGTCCCCAAAGATTGCTGTCGTCTTGTGAAGTACGACGAACAGCAAGACTCGCTGGAAAAATCTTTTGAGGGCGATGAGCAGACAGCCATTGCCACCCTTCTGGGTGGGGTTAAGGCATACTACACCTTTGACCTTTTGCTGGAGACGAAACAGCCGGAGCAGGAGTTCCTGGAGTACAGACCAGGGGGTGGGTACAGAATGTCAAAAGCAAGAGCTTTTCAGTACACTTGGTTTAGTTTCAAGTGGAAATCATTTCATGCAACTCAATTTGCTAACATCAGCTTGATCTAATAATCATTGTTCAGTCCTGTGTAAAAGCCTCCTTCCATCTAATCTGTGATTTCATACAATTCCCATAATATTAGATAGTTTGATTTAATTTCCTATTTGAGAGAGGATTATTTGAGGCTGTTTGTGATTTTGATACATCTTTGTTTTTCTATTTCTCAAACATGAATGTGTTGTCTCAGAATTTGCATAAACCATCTCCACATAGGTTCACATTTGGTTTTGGATACTAGACACTTGATGTATAATATCTCTTGGTTATTTTTATTCCTTATGAACCTGCTAATAGGCTTTAGGTGAACAGTTTGAAAAAGGGTCAGGTTTAAACTTTCTTGGCTCTTCTCTGTCGGATTATAATTAATTAATTACTCTATCCTCTGATTTCTTCTTTTCTTCCTTTTCCCTCTGATTGTAGATGTAACAGTCAAAGTTCATCAAGTGGACATCTACTCAAGGATCATCCAGTTGCCCTTCAACGTACGGGTCTACCACTCCCAGACTGTCTCCGATTTGAAGCAGATCTTGGCCCAGGTAATAAAGGCATTCTGCTAAGACCATAAGGTGTCCAGTTTTAGAAGGCAGGTTTCACAATAAGGGGTATGGAAAGTTCCCATTCATTTGAAAAATTTCACTTTCATAATGTGACACTTATTATATATCAAATGAAAGGTCTTAAAGCCATGATCAAGAAAATGTAGGTCTCAGACATTGCACAACCTCAACAAGTCTGTAAATCAAGCTTGTATAGGGTGAAATAATGATACTTATTATGGTATACTTCATTCAATAGTCTATATTAGAACATGCTTAATTTATTAGAAATGACCCAAAATAAACATAAAAAGCTCATATAAAGGTTATAAAGCATTTCTGAAGAATATTTATCCCGTTTTCCCCCTAAAAAATGCAAAAATTGACATTTGAAAGAAGTGAAAAGTATAGAGTTGTTTCCCTTTGTTTTTGACTGCCTGGCCGTGCCTAGCCATTGATCACGCCACCTCGCTTGTTGGGCTTCCCGCAGCTCTAGTGTCTGCCACTGTTACTGCAATTGTACAACAGTTTTAGAGCTAATAAGGGCTTAATTTGCTCTTTTTGAAAACTAAATCTATAAATCCATGCTGCCGAAGTCTTCTACTCACTTGAGAACTGCTATGATGCATCTCTTTATTAGATTAGCCGGTGTAGACACTTAGATCTCCACTTCCCTTTTACGGGCCGTAACAGCTCAATGACAATTCCCGAAAGCCAGCCCCTTCGACACGATTATCAACCAACAAATTTTAAAGTGGTTTTTCATTTTTAATAGGATTTTTTGTAACTTACAAAGAAAATTTCATGTGAAACTTGAGTTAAAAGGGCATTTTGAAGCCAGCAGCGATTTTTATGACGTCAGCACACTGAATTACGTGACTTCAAAGGCACCTCTCTAAGATCACACTCAGTTGACCTACGGCCGACCAGGTGGCAAATGATGTCATTTTTTCATCAAAAGGAAAATTGCGTGATTTTAACCAAATTGTATGAAAGCTGACATGTTTTACTGTGGACTTGAGGCAAAAATTGATCTGAAGGAGAAAAAAGATGACAATGAGAGTCTTAGATCTATCGATCAATTTATGGACCAACACGTGACTTTCACGTAGCTCACAAAAAATATTGTTATTATGTTTTTTATTGATTTCATCGCCCATTTCTTGCTTTTCCTCTTTATTTATGTGTTTAAGTTCCTAATTGGAAAAAAATATGGATTTTTTTTGTGAAAGATGAAAAAAACAATTACCTACCTGTCACATTTTTTATTCATTAAAACAACAAAACACACTCAAATAACTTCATCTTGTCTTTTTTTTCTCTTCACCATCTTATTATCACACCAGCAAAGTTTTGCTTTAAAAAAATTATTTTTAAGTCAATAGGAGCAAATCAAAATCTTGAGTTATCGTCTGACCCACCTTGTGTGAAACCTGCCAGAAGGCAGTGAACCTAATGTGCATGAACTTCATGCTGAAACAAACAGCTGTTTGTATGAACAATAATTGTAATATAACACTTTGTATGAAGCCTCACTAAGTGTTTTGCATGATAATATAAGGAAAATTACTCAGAAATTATAGTCATTATAATGAAAATAAGAGTATTTTTTCCTTTCCTTTTAAAGGAATTGAGAGGATAGTGTTGTAATGGATCTTAAAGTAAAGATTGGCTAACATTTTTTAAGTCATATGTTCAAATCATGTTGTAAAGATCTGATATTCAGGTCCCCTTTCCAAGTCCCTGGTAGGCAGGATGGACCCCCAATTCCTCTCTGAGACTGACAGTTAGGGCAGGTCAGGAGATACCTCTTCTAGTCAGATGTCAGGTTT
This sequence comes from Plocamopherus ceylonicus, assembly GCA_039654545.1. Taxonomy (NCBI): domain Eukaryota; kingdom Metazoa; phylum Mollusca; class Gastropoda; order Nudibranchia; family Polyceridae; genus Plocamopherus; species Plocamopherus ceylonicus. Next base: position 4,590 of record JBCJKF010086720.1, read on the forward strand.
AAGTTTGCTTGAGAGCTACAAGACTTGTCTCTAAATGATTCCTCAAAAGCCACCCAGGGCTGCAGATAGAAATTGGATAGATCCATTGAACCCCTTGAAAGCAAATAATGGCTTCTTATCACTGCTAGGCTATCTTTGTTGTCTCTAGATGCTGAAGGCATCGCCGGACAACATGCGGATGGTGCTGGAGAGATACCCAAATGAGACCAGGCTGCTGTTAGATCCTTACAAGACGTTGAAAAGTGAAGGCTTTTATAAGTCCAACAAGGTAAAACTTGTCTGTTTTGATTGGCCAGTCAAATGACTCAGGTGTTCAGCGCTAAGCTAAGAGAAATACAAATGCAGAGAAAATAAAAGATTGAGTGAATGGATGAAAGTGAGCGAGAGCAACAAGGAAGGGCGGTATCTTGATTACATTTCAACCAGGAAAGATTTTTGTCTGAAGACACGAGTCCTGAATTTCCAGGCCACTGCTTTATCCTCTTGATGGAGATGTTCTCTGATTTACTTTCATTTTATTAATTTGTTTTTTGTTATTTTTTTTATAAAAATATATTGTTTTTATAGGAATACTTTGCAATTGCATCCAGCTAGATTAAGTGTTACTGCTATGAACAAGAGCTTTGCCTTCTTTTTAAAGTGAACTAACCAATCAATTTGCTACCAATGCATCATGTTGTCTATTAATACAAATTAATTTTGTGTTCCAGGTGTTTGTAGAATGTTCGGGAGATCAAGAGGACAACAGTGTTTACTACATCCAATCTCGTCTTTGTCATCTGTTGGACCAGTACCAGCACACAATCCGCATCACCTGCTTTCTTCCTAGTCAAAGTGAGTAGTGGGGATAGCCTGGTCAAATTGGGTAGTTGAGAATGCCTAGTCAAAGTGAGTAGTGGGGATAGCCAGTTGTGCATTGGTGGGGAAAACAATGGTAGGTGCAGTGATGCGAAATACCATATTGGGGTGTATTGGGTAAGGAAAATGCAGGTTTGCCAGAAAACTGGATTATTAAGAGGCCTCTCAAGAAAATTCAAATTTTATTAAATAAGGCTAAAGAGGAATCTTGATTAAAAATCGGCAGAGAATTTCTTTATAAGCATTGTATTGAATTATGTAATCAATGTCAGATGAATCTCCTATATGGTGTTATAGGTTGACCATTCTTTTCTGTACTAGGCCCTGGTCAAACAATAACGCTTTCATTCAAATGATTGTGGTCATACATATTACTTATATAGACCTACATGTTTGCCGACAATCGACGGAAATCCAACAATCACATGCTTGTGCTGGTGTGCAAACCAACTCAGAATGCCGATTTGTTAGCCCCGATACCTTTCCCCCACTCCCATTTTTCTCGGTGGGCACCGTCAGACCTTTCGACCCTTGGCCGACACTATCGTCAGTACTTTCATTTTCGTGCCTACTTAATTGGCGGCAATAGCTAAAAATGCGAATATGAAAAAGGACGAATACGACCACAATTTTATTAATCTGATGGCGGCCATTTTGATTTCGTTTGTGTGTCCTGTTTTAGTTCACGATTAGTTACCCTTGGATACTAAACTGACTCTTGTTCCACCTCGACGCGATTATTTTGAGTTTGGGCGTGAATTTTGTAAACGAACTAGTTGCTCCGTTCATCTTGGAAGTGAACATTTAAATTTTAATTTAGTACCGATATATTTCTAAGGGATCGTTTCTTGTTTAGATCTCAGTTCTAGTTCTGTTTATAAATCGTTTGTTTAGTTCAGAATGTTTACGACTACTGTCTCGAGATTCTAGATCTAGAATCTTGATCTAGCCTAGAATCTAGAGTCTAGAGATCTATGTAGATCTAGACCTACGCTATATCTAGATATATATAGATTCTAGGTCTATTCTAGTATTAGTCTATACTAAATATAGATCTGGATCTTGCTCTAGATCTAGATTTAATACTGCACTAATATTAGTAATATTTTCATTTTAAAAATCGAGATGCATGAACATTTCCTAGATTTAGATCTAGATATAGTATATCTAGATGTATCCAGATCTAGATCTAGATTAGATCGGAAGTTGGATTTGAAATCTGTGGAAAATAGTCTGTGAAATTTTTCAGACAATCTGGTTGAAGCTCACATGCAGGTCTATTTATGTATAGAAGATGGTATGTGAGTATTTAGCTAAAATTACCATACTATGTATCTATGTAGTAATAGGATTTTTAATTTTAAAATGGCATGTTCTCCATCCAAATCCAAATTCCTTGATAGGATGAATAAAGTTTGTTTTTTCTTTACAGTCTTTGAAATCATCATACATTATTGTTTTATTATTATTATCAGTCTATGTGATGTACAAATCCATGGGTTTTATGTATGCAAAATCCACCCAATCCCGTATGAGAGAAGCCCTGTGTGGGAACTTAGCAGCAGCACTTATCCGTCTATTCATGCACTCTTTTGATCTTGGGAAGATGAGATATAGTCTTTATATGGATGTTGTTTAGTTTCCAGGAGTCATTTTATGGGTCCATTTTTCGTTGACTGTGATGGTGTGCCATCATTGTCATATTTGTCCAAACATGTGTGAAATGAATTGGTAATGATAGACCAGAAAAATGATTGAAGACAATGCTCTTCTTTTTTTTTCAGGGAAAAGGGAAGGGATGGGATGGCTGCTCTTGTTTTTATTGGAGACTTTTAAACCTGAATTTTGTTATTCTTTCTTCATATCGATCTATCTATTATTATAGCACTTTACTGTCATATCCAATTATATTGCGAGTATGAGATTTTGTTAGCAGAATATAATGGGGTCTGTTTTGCATGTTTTTTGAAGTCTTGTTGTTGTAAGTTGAAAAATCTATCTGGTAAACTGGTTAAAGTTTGTAGACTGCTACTCACAAAAGGTCTAACTCTTTGTTTTGCTGTTGATGCTTAGTTCTGCCCCTTGTCCACAGATTCTGTTCAAGAGTACATGTCATCCATCGAAGATGGCCAAAAACAAGGGCTAGGCAACAATGAAGGTCAAGGCCCAGCCTCCATTTCACCCAACAATGCCTCCTGCCATGATACGTCAACAGACACCGGCCACATCGACGAAGGCATCAGTGAAAATGACTCTGCTTTTTACAGCGGTGACACGACTTCTAAACATTCTTTGTGTGGTCTAGACCAAGGGTCAAACTTTTCACTGGGCAGCCTTTCCAACGAGTCCCGGCTCAATCAGGGCGGGGTGGGAGCATCGAGTGGTGGACCAGCTACAGACGTTGAAACGCCTCTCCATTCGGGGAGAGAGGTTTTCTATGACAAACTGTGTCACACTTCTTGGAGGCCCTTGCCTGGGGGCCTGAGCAATGTTAAAGAAGCTGTGAGTCTTTCTGCACACGAAGAAGCGTTCGCCTGTTCTGCAGAAGGAGGGGAGCCCACGTCGGATGTCTCACAACTGTCCAGCTCAAAGAGCGAGCCTTCAAATAGTGCTGGCTTTTCAGATGAGAGAGGCAGAGGCGACAGCCACCACCATCACCCACACTACCACCACCATCACCACCACCACAAAGGCCATGCCTCCAACCTCCAGCAGTCGTCCTCTCACGAACAGCTGTCATTTGACGTTCTGGACCTGTGTTCAAAACTGTCGTCAGCTGGCCTCCAGAGCTACCATAGTGACCCCTCCATATACCACACGTGTCAAGACTACAGCGACTCCTCCTTGCAGTGTCTGGGCTCGGGGCGGAGCTCTGGCAGCCAGGATGACACCAGCACCAGTGCTGAGTTCAACTTTAGCTGCTCGGGGCCCGATCCTGAGCCTATCCTGTCGTCTCCGGAAGACGGTTATGGCTTGGAGGAAGAGGACGCTGATGGTCAGGCAATGGTCAACGCGTGGAACCCTACCTGCCATCTCCCAGAGGGTGGAACCGCAGACACGGATCAATACTACCCAACCTCCGGCTCCTTCACCATATGGTTTGAGGAAAATTGGGACGCTGAAACTAGGACTGAAGAACTGGCAGTTGAGGGCTCAGATCCTGCCGATCCTCCTCTGTCGAATTCATCGACGGTGTGTGCAGAAAAATGCCAAAGCCACCCGTTTTCCCATTCAGACCCTCCCCCAGCTGCCCCGCCGCCACCACCCCCTCCTCCTCCTCCCCCTCCTCCTCCTCCTCCTCCTCCTCCCCAACCCCCTTTGCCTTCCTCCCGCGTCCCCAGATCCCTCTTCAGTCCATCTTCATCCTCCTCATCGCAGGCGACTACTTCCTCCGTCCCACCGAGACCTCCTCCCCGCGTGACCAGCAAAGGGAGCCAGGAGATGGAGGCAGGGGATGATGGGAAGAGATATTTTCATGCTGTGATGAATTCTTCTTCAGATGAGGAGGAAAGAAGTATGTATATGACTTGAAGAATTTGAGCATTTTGTTGTCTTTGTATACACTTGAATCTGGGTTTTTTTTTTGGTACTCTTTTAAAGTCTTGCTGGGCGAAAATTTGGGAAGTTTGGTGTGGTTGCTACATTTTCTCACAAACATCTTTTGTCTTTTCATGTTACATTCAAAAAATTCTACAAATAGGATCATTGATTTATATTTTAATGCCCATGAAGACAGTTTTGTTTTTGGCTTTGTTTTTTTTTTGTTTCTAGAAATGAATTAAATGAAATTGAATTCATTTGTGCAGTATTAAATTTTTTCTCACATTTCAGCAACGTTCTGACTAATGCACCAATATTAGAAAATAAACAAGAGATGATCATCAAAACGAAAAAATTTTTTGTGTCTTTACCGAAATTTGCATTCATACATCGAGTGTCTAGACAAACATGATTGGGTTTATTGATTACTAAACACCAAGTAAAGGTGTTTTCTTTATCATGAGAATTTACATGAGAAGAAATGTGTAGGCCTTTTAATATCTTGAACAGGGTTGTCAGTTCTTCAGATATATGCAGAAAAGACCATTTTGTTTTTTATTATACACAGGCTCAAATCATCATCATCATCATCATCATCATCATCATCATCATCATCATCATCATCATCATCATCATCATCATCATCAACATGATCATCATTACTCTTGTTACCATAACCACTTCTACTGTTGTAGTACTACTGTTGTAATAAGTGTTATCAATTTCTGACTGGTGCAGACATGAGCCTGTTGAAGTCCATTCATTGTTCAAGTGTTCTGATCTGTGGTCAATTTCATGATTGCCTATGTTTGAGGTTTTACTGATGGTGAAGGTTTCTATTTGCAAGTCTCTTTATCATTATTCATTGAATCAAGCTGACATGATTTCCCCTAGGACAATTGATGTTCATATAAAGTAAAAATGTTTGTCAACAGATTTTTTTATGACACAATATGGGTTTTGGTTTGTTTGTCTATTTGCCAGCTTTACTTGTTTCCGTTGACAAAAGAATTACCCTTGGGGCTTTCAAACAGGAACTGGAACCCTACCTTTGTGTGCCATCAAATTTGTTCAAGGTAAGAGTGAAGTTGGATAATCACCAACAAAGTAGGATTGGTGTTGGGAGGAAGAAGAGAGAGGCAGTCAGAGTGACTGACGGAGGGAGCAGAGGGAAATAAAACTGCATAGTTTGATTATGTATTTTGTCGTCGGGTTATTTTGAAAATGTTGATTATATAAATGTCGATGTATTTGTTTTGTTTGTGCATTTATCCTTTATGCTACCGAGGTGTGAAAATGAAAAGCAAACGTAATTGATATTGATGGTTGGTTGAAGTGCTTATTTTACATTCTTTACATGATCATATAGCTGGACAAACGAGTGACTTAAGATGAGTTTATTTCTAGATTTTAATGCAGTCATTCTGCCTTAGTTGAGGATGAGTACCTTAGAAGTCTGATTTATTATTACTACAGGGATGCCACTTGTCAGTTATTTTCCGTTATTTTCATTTTGCTTTTTTCCGGGGGGGGGGGGGGGGGGGGGGTTCGTTTTCCTTTTTTCTTTTTTTTTGCCACCCTCTT
>JBCJKF010087053.1:0-10565 GCA_039654545.1 Plocamopherus ceylonicus
AGTCATAGTTTTCCGTCCTTCAACTGTATTCATTTTGAAGGCAATAGTTGGACGGGCTTAGTATATCTGCGGCCTAAAGACACCCAAGTGCTGGATTGGATGAATGCCAGATTGGCACACGACGTCTTTTATTTTATACTATTTTTAGATCTAGATCGATCTTGATTCTTGATCTAGATCTATTATTCGTAGATTACCATATCGATCTAGAATCTAGATCTAGTTCTAGAAATATCTCTAGGCTGTAATCTATAAAAATATAATTATTACTGGATCTAGCCTTATGCCACTGGAGACCCCTGTGACAAGTGGAAAATAATATTTTTGAAGGCATTCTATGGATTTTCCCCCATGAAGCTAATGTCCATCGACACATTTGCGGGGAAAATAATTATTAAAGAAGAGGGGAAAAACCCCCAGCTGTACTCAAATCAACACCAATTCATAGTCATTATTAACATTTCGGATGATTTAGAATCAAGTTCGATTTATTTCTGGACATTTTATAATCAAATTGCAGAATTTGCACCAGAAATGGATTAGAAGTAATCTTAAAAATTATCTGGCAACAATTTCCAGGCGGAATGTAAACATGACTGTACAGTAGGGACCGCAATTGTACAGTATTACCGACTGTACAGTCCAGTTACGAAGTAATTGTTCGCCCCTCTGGTGATAATGCTGTTATAGAGTTATAATTCGTATCAGGGACCAAATAACTGACGATATTTGCCCTGATTGCTTGATACTTTCAGTCCTTAGGTAAATTATTCACTGCCTTAAAAAAAGTAAACCAGAATCTCTAGGATTTCTAGATCTAGATCTAGATTGAGTTACCATTATTATTACGTGAATATATCTCGGTCTTCTGACTAGGCCTATACACATACCATTACTAGATTTTCTAGTTATTGAAAGTAGACAACGTAATTGAAATAGCAAGTAAAAGCAACTCCTAACTTACTTTTTCAAGGCACTGAATAATTTACCCAATATATTGTCAGTTATTTGTTGGTCCCTGATCCAGGATGGCCTGATGCGAATTATAGCTATAACAGTATTATCACCAGATGGGCGAATAATGTCAGCCTTAATGTTAAGGTGGTTGACGAAGGAAGTGTCAAACCCGAAAGCTCCCAGCATACCTGTCGTCTTTGTAAGTAAAGAAGGAAGCCCTCTAGCAAATATGGTAAGATCTCTATATTAGGCCTACAGGCCTAGATTTGTTCTAATCACGTTAATAATGCCTTATTCTAATGATAGGCCTGTTAAGCTACAAAATCGGTCTTTCGGTATGTAAAGACCGTGAGTGTGACAGAAAGATTGCGGTGAAAATGCAATACAGCGTCATGTGTTTACGACTGTCTGAACTTTTCCCCCGACCTAAAAAGTGGGCGTGGCCCACTGCAACATTTTCATACTCAGATTCAATTTAACATGCATCACCACAACAAACCATAACAAACCGAACTTGATTTGAAGCTTGGATGTTGGTATGAAACATAATGTGTGACTGTAAAAGCATGTAAAAATCCACCCAAACATGAAAGAAAAAGAAAAAGAAAAACAAACAAACCAACAACAAAAAACCCCAAAAACTGAAATTTTAAACCAAATGAATTCTTATGACCTATTTTTTAATGGGTAAATATGATAATGATACCTAAATTGAATTATGGGTTACTAGAGCATATAAATACAGAAAGCTAAAACTCATAATTCACCCAAACAGAGGAACTCCAGTCATACCCTCTTTTTTTTTTCTTTGAGGGACGCACAGGCCACCAAGAATAGACTGAAAACTGTAGTTAGACCTTGTCTCCTAGTAAGTTCTTAGCCCTACAGTACATAAAGGCCTACTGCTGGACCTACAACATCGGGCTTATGTCCCAAGACCTTCAATGCCAATTTCAGCCTGTGTTCAGACTAGCACCATTACTCTTCCTGGATCTATCGGCCCGTACAAAGAGCCGTCACAATTATTGCATATACATGTATATACATGCAATATTGTTTTGTCCAATCCTCTTGCACTGCTATCGTCTAGATCTAGTTATATTGAAGTCTAACAACATTATAATTCGTAAGAAAGTACAGATGCTTGTATGTGACTACATACAATACTATGGAGGGGTCATTGACCTTGCGATTCATGGAACTACATGTACTTCTGATGCTAAGGCGTAAGGACATGGCGGCTATGTCATTTAAGGTGTTTTCGCTAATGTTTGGCTGTAATATTATATGCGTTTTTTGTAAGGTTTTTCATTATATATTGAGAATCATTGGTATGTGTGTCAATGCCAAAAACCACTAATACTAAAGGGGACAACAGTGCTAAATATCGGACCTAACCCTAGAATAGAAGTGTTCACAGCTTTTAAGCTGTGTGGCCTGTGAAAATCATGGCGTCCCAGGCCCAGTTGATTTGACACACGAGCTGAGAAAGGGGGGTCCAGTGAGATTTTGCGTGGTGAATTAGATAGGGTTTTGCTAAAAAAACAAATAGGTGACAAAATGGTTGATGAACCATATTTAGCAGCCATATATTTCATTTTCAACCTCATAAATGAACCAAACTGCAAGTGAAATACAATTATCCACAGACCTGCCAACATAATACCATTTCGCGTTAAATAGTGCTCCCACGAATCAACTCTATTTGCCTAATTTTTGACACTATCCGGTATTTCAGATTTTGTTTCGATTACTCCAGGATAATTGATACAGGTATCAGGCAGGTCCCCGCGCGGTTTACATTGTATTCTATACATGTACACGCTCCGCTTCGCCTAAGCCGAACACCTACGCTAACGGCGGTCCCGTATTTTGCTGTCCACATGACTAGTTGCCAAGCCCTGCCACTACTGGCGGGTCCCCGTATTTTGGTGTTCTGGCTGGACGCTCATGGGTTGCCGTTATTCTTCACTTATAGTAGCCAGTTGCAACCACTGTGATCATGTCAAATGACTCTTAGATGCTTCAACCAATGGGAACCGAGCATTTATGCGCGATGAAATCAAAATCAAAATGATCAGGAGAAATCGTATAAGTAGTTTTTATATGTTTACTTCTGAGCTTGTAAGCCACACGCATTGTTTTTGCCAACATCGATACACATATTTTGATGAATCGTTGATATCGGGATTATCTGAATAGTAAATTTAGGCATTTGTTATTGATTTAGATTTTGAAATTACAGAGAAATCAGTCGTAATTTTTCCTTTTGATCTTGACAGTTTGGGCGTAGTATGAACCAGATGCCCATCGTTACGTTACGTCAAGGCTAACTATAGCCGCGGGTGAAAACTGTATCTACGGTGGCCCTCGGCTTTTACTCTCTCTTCATCAAGTCAGTGATGCTAGGTCTAGATTTCGGCCTTCATTTGTCTAGGGCGAATTGTTTACTTCAAAGAGATCGCATTATGATGAAGGGTACACATACATGCAATAACAACACGGCAAGGTCTACGTCTCATTCCAGTGGCAACCCCGTCCTGTGTGAGTGTAGGCTAGCATGGCAAGCTACGGCGGCATCGTATACAGCGAAACTAGGTCAGGGGTTGATTTCGGGTGGGAGGGGGGGGGGGGGGGCTGTTCCTATTACTATGCCATTTGCTACTCACAGTTAATGGGAGTGGACCACTATACATTGAAAAGTATGATAGAAAGATGGGCCTGTAACTAGGATCGGCCATCGGTAAAGACGACGCAATAATACTGTACAATACTATGGAAAGGTCTTTGACCTTGCCGATTCCTGGAATTCCTCATGCTACTGGTCTGCCAAAAGGACAAGCCTAACCTTTGCATGCTGGAACAGTTTTGGAACCTTTTCAAATACATACAGGTGTGCACCAAGTGTGTTTGCTATCTGCGCTCATGTTCCTATTAATGATAGATTATGTATTGAAGTCAGCAACGGAGGGAAAACGTAATGGCACTCAGTGGACAGTCACGCGTCAACTGGAAGACTTCGATTATACAGACGATACGATATCGCATTGCTGTCTTACAAACACAGTCAAATGCAAGAGAAAAATGTGATAAACCAAACTGCCTCTTCAGTGGGCCTACGAATCAACCTTGGAAAAACAAAAGTTCTTCAAAGTGCAAAGCCAAAAATTCAGAGTCTATTAAAGAACACCAAACAGCCCTGGGGGATGTCAAGACTTTCTGCTACCTTGAAAGCATAGTCAATGAAGAAGGAGGAGTAAATGAAGACATCAAAGTCAAAATACAAAAAGCACGTCAAGCGTTCACTGCACTGAGAAAAATCAGGGCTTGCAGCAACATAAGTGAGAGGCTCAAACTTTGTATTTTCAACAGTAACGTCAATGCTGTACTCTTATATGGGTCTGAAACGTGGCGAATGACCTAAGATTCTCTCAGAAAAATCCAAGCCTTTATAAATCAGTGTCTCAGGAGGATAATTGGAGTATTCTGGCATTCAATAACCTGCGGGAAAGAACAAACCAAACGAATTATATTGAAAAAGACCTGAGAAGAAGAAAATGGCCATGGCTTGGGCATACCCTTAGAAAAAAGCCAATGTCACTAGGACAAGGTGCCCATGTGCTTGCCTAATTGAGAGCAACATGCTTCCCTCTACATTTTAAGCAGTGTCACTCACCTGGAAATAGTTTGGCAGAGACGTCAAAACAAGTGTTAAAAGTTGAAATCAATTTTGTAACCTTTTTCTAATTTCAAGATAACCACTGGTCATGTCACAGGTTTGTAGTAAAATATTCAATATTGCTCTGAATGACACGAACATCTTAGTAAATAAAGACATGCTTTATATGACCCAATTGAAAGTTTGAAAATTTTGTGTTAAGGTTGACATTTTTGTGGAATGGCCCTTTTTTCAAATTGGTGTGGCCTTTCTTGCGTCCACAAGTGCATGACAAAGAGAATTTTTATTAGACGCAAATTATCTCCTTGAGGAGAACCAAAGGTGCCTTGGAATTTGATGTCGATAGAGGCCCTTTATGTATTTTTGTTTTAGCCGGTTATGGTGATGTTGACTTTGTCTTTTAGTGTATTTGCCGCTGGCCATTTGTGTGTCCATATGATATATGCTGTACTTCTGCCTTGTCAGAAACCACTTTGGCTTGGCAAGAGATAGGTTTTGATACTGTGTAACTTGAATAGAAACAAAACAAAGTTTACTAAAAAAAAAGCCAAAAACAAAACAAAACAGTAAGTTTTCAGGTATATATATAATATGTAATAATATATATATATCAATCAAAAGACAATAAAACAAAGGAAATCATAATAAAAGGCTAGAACATGATATATGAAAAAGAAGCAAGTGAGGAACAAATCTAGATTGAAATAGAAAAACTTAACTGTCTACAGTTAATATAAATTTGAGGTTCATTACGGCTTGTAGAACAATGTGAAATACGATTCTAGATCTACTTTTAGAATCTTAAAATAAACTTTTAACATATAGGACTCATTAGTTCCAAAAAGATGTAGATCTAGATCTAGATTATATCTGGATCCATATTTTTTAATTTATAATCGATGCCCTTCAAGATGTAGATCTGGGAGGAAAGAACAGAAGCTGAGCCTATGCCCGATGATCCAGCAGTAGATAATCCATTATTGCGAGCTCTCGATTCCGTAATCGAAACTTTGTCATCTGTAAGAAAATCAAGACTCAATTCATGAATGGACTCCCAAATTCTGTAGAATCGCATGCCCAACCGTGAGAGCTTTTTGGAATGAAAGAAACAGAAGGCCAGTTAAAAAGTCAAAAATGGATGGGCCACGACAGTCAATTTAATTTTATAAGGAACAATAAAGTCTTGATTAATAAATAGGATGCAACCACACAGCAGATTTTAACCAAATGAACGACTGATCTTCGTTTTAAGCTAAATCAATCGTGTGTGAAATTTGTTTGTTCATTATTTAGTTGGAAAAAAGCCTTTTGCTGTATAAGCCAGAGGACTTACGATTTTATATACATAGATTTCGATACCGGTACTAATATATATATATATATATATATATATATATATATTAGTACCGTAGTAAATTAATGAAATACACGGTCATATTTAATTTGATATCATCTTAATGCCTTGTGAGATAAACGTTATCTCCTTTTTGATAAATATCATTGGCCTCATAACCGTTGACCCACTTAATGGTCTCTTTAGAAGTGAATGAGGTAAGAACTTTAATTCTTGATAGCCTCTTGTGTTATCTAATGCTTGTTGTGCTTCACGTTCACTCTTACTTGCATTATCAAAGCTGTGATAATTTAGAAACTCGTCCGATGTCAATCTATGCAATTTCATTGGATGCAAAACACATGCTGTTGCATATCATATATAAGAAAGGCATAAGCTCAGGAGGACAAACTTAATATATGTATATTTATATATGCATTATTTCAGGTTGATATATGGTGTCATTTTTTCATAGTGTTAGGTATAAACGTGATCAAGTTGGTTCTTTGAATTGATACCTGGAAACGTTTTTTGTTCCTACCTTGTCAGCCATTATCATACGGTTGCAGTCATATATTTATATTTAAAATGTCATTTTCAAACATTTTTCTATCCCTAATGGTGAGTATTTATTCCGTTTTTTCCATGATCATATATTTCTTGTAATATTATGAAAAATAGACAATGAAAAGCCAGATTAATGAGTGCAATAAAAAAAAAAGAAAAAACCTGGAAAAACAGATATTTCAGCATTTAGGGTTTCTTTCCTTATTTACAACTTACTACAGTCGTGGTGAAATACTGTGCATCACGCTAATTTTATTCAACTGCTTTTCAACACTTGGATTTCTACAAGAATATCATTTGTTGATGGTCAATGTTTTAAATTCTGCACATAGTTTTTGGTACCATCATGAAAGTTTTAAGTACAATCTGTGCTTCTTAATGTACAGTGTAATTTTTTATATATTGTTGGCCATAAAATTGGTTTACCAGTTCAAGAGAACTAAAGGAGATTGAAAGTTTTATGTTACTTTCTTGAGTCATACATGATATATATCTAGCCCTACGATTTAGGTTCTGAACTATTACAATGTTAATTATTCATATAGCATCCTGCCTTATCTGAAACTACATACATAAATAACACACCCGCCCTTGAATAGATGGCACAATTGGTCATTGTGTAACTTGTAACTCTTTTACGTTGGCAGATTTGTTTTTTAACAACGCTTATAATGCCGTTGATCAATATTCAAGATATAACGGCTTAAGAAGATGGCATTCTTTTTCACTTTTTTGTCTTTTAAGCATGCAGAAATATACTATTTTGTAGTACATATATATATATGTATATACATCTTGTCTTAGATGAGTCTAGACCTGTGTTTCGCACTGGAATGTCATTGAAAAAAAAGGCAACTAAATCTTCTTGAAGAAATGATGGAAATTACAGCCTAACTAACCGACGTATGAAGAGGCAACAAAAATTTACCAGTGGCTGTCCAGAGGGATGGTTATTATAAACATCTAGATGTACAAATTGAAGACATTGATTAAGGAAATAAATTTGAAGAGACGACATTGTTGTGGGTCCTTATCCTTTTAATTTTTTGAACTAAAGTGTATTGGAAAAATTAAAATGTCTTTGTTTTCTGCAGGTTTTTTTTTTGTAATTTTTTCTCAGAAAACTCCAAGAGTTTACTGACGTGTTTTTTCTATTTTTTGTTTTTATTGGATCAAAAGCAAAAGTGACTAGTGTGTCCATGCTCACAATTGCTTTCATTAAAGTTCTTTTTAAATTTGTTTATCCATTTTTCATCTGGGACAGCTTCTAAATGTTTGTGGTGACTAGTGTGCCTGCATCCTCCATGGCTTCTGAGGATGATGGCTGGCGATGGTTCGTCATGGTGGCCGGCTTTTTCACACAATTCATTGTATGTGGTGTAACATACAGCTTGGGGGTCTTTCACGTCATCTTCAGGGACATCTTTTATAGCAGCCACTTTGACACATCATGGATTGGATCAGTCTTGCTCTACGTCACCGCTTTGTCCAGTGAGTAAATTGAATGATCAATAGTATTATTATCATTATTATTAGCAGAAATTATCCCCCCCCCCAAACAAAAGAGAGGAAAAAAGGAACACTTTAGATGTAACATGTAGATCTGTAGGCCTAGAACGTTCTAAATGATGTATATAGGGAGGTCTAGATCTAGGTAAGGCGGAAATCTAAATTTGATGTAGGCTCTTTAATATGTAAAGATCTAGAGATTTAGTTCTATATTCTAGGTGTAGATTAAATCTAGATAGGAGAGGTTGAACTTAAATGTTTTATGGAGATATATCCAGCCATTCTAAGATCTCTACACGTATACTGTATACTGAATCTGTACATTGTACAGCTACAACTGCCACTCGATCTAGTTTCCGCTCCACTTTTACACATACCGGTACGGTGTGATCAAAATAGGGATCGTGGCATCAATAATTCCCTTTTTAGGCCTATTCCATTAACAGCGCAGAAGCTACGGATTTATCAAAAACATTTAGGTAATTATCAACATTTACAAATAGGCCGACAGTTCAATTCTAAATCAATGAAATACTATTTTAGAATTTTTCTCCATCGAGTTACTGAGAAAAGGGCGTTTCATAATTCGATTGTTACTTCCATTATAGTAATATTCTTATTATTATTCTTATTATTCTTATTCTTCTTCTTCTTCTTCTTCTTCTTCTTCTTCTTCTTATTATTATTATTATTATTATTATTATTATTATTATTATTATTATTATTATTATTATTTATTTTTATTACCATCTTTATTATTGTTGTTGTTGCTATTATAATTCTTATTGCTATAATATTCTTTGTGTTCTTTTCTGCTTCCAGGTATCATGTTTCGCTTTGTAACTGCGAAATGGGGCAGTCGCGTCAGTGTTATGCTGGGAGGTCTTCTTTCTGCCACAGGCCTAGGTCTAGGCATGGTAGTCCAGGACTTGTATCAACTCTACCTGACTTTCGGTGTTTTGACAGGTACTGTCAGTGGAGCACATTTGTTATGACTGACATTTTAAGACTCACAATTTGAATGTGATGATATTTACCACTGTACTGTTCCACATTAAGAACATACTTATGACATTTAAAGAATGCCTACAGAGAAAGCTTACAACAAAAATCAAAGCAAAATCTTATATGAATGTTGCATCTATTGTTAAATATTTTTATTCTTTTCCTTTTGCGGTGTTCATCATTTTAGATAATGAAATTAATATAATTTGCTACAAAAGTGACAATCAATTAGAGACTCAATTCATAAACATCAATACGTGGCTTGACATCAACATAACATAATAGATTTAACATGATACCACACATTAATCACTGATTGTCTCTCTGTATCCCTCATTGTTTAAACATATCAGCAGGGGTAGATAATGCCTTGATTAGGTCTAAAACTATCATTTGAAGACCTGGTACTTTCTGGCTTTATGTCATCCCTTTGGTTCGTATGGCGTTATCCCTACCCATGCCACATTTATGCCACACTGTTGAAATGGTTGTAGAGACAAAAAGGTTGTGGCGGTCCTCTTCAATAAGGTTGCTCAACATAGACGGTGAAGCTCAAGTTGAAACTGTTGGTGATGGGGATTGTTGCCTAAAGTAAAGAGAAAATGAACATCTTTTTGAAAGAATCACATATTTATATCTGGTCAAAAAAGACTGGAACATTTGAATGAGATTGATTGTCTTATTGTGGTGCAGGGAGGGGCAGGATGGATGGTTGGTCCTGGCTATAACTTGCACCCCGTTTAAGATCTGTCCAGAAGGTGCATAATGATGGAGTCCTGCGTGTTTTTTTTTTTTTTTTTTTTTTTTGGTTTTTTTTTTTTTTTTTTTTTTTTTAGTGGCACCCATTATATGTCAGGTTAGTTATGAGATCTCAATTGTGACCATTCAAATTGTCTGACCATATCCTCTGCTTGCTTTGATGAAAGGCGAGGCAATCTACAGAGATGTCACTTTTCCGGCAAATGCCGGAATTCCGGTATTTGAAAATCTGCCGGCAAAATTCCTGTAATCTGAACTTAAATTTTGCCTGAAGCACATCGGAAAATAAGAATGAAGTAGGCCAGCTACGGAGCAGCGAATTGCCAAGTTAGGCCTGTAGTTGCTCTATAGACTACACGAAATGGATCTATCGCTATACTATGAGTATCTATAAGCTAGTGATTGACCATAGAAGTTTTGAAAGCAGTCTTCCATTCATGCAAACATAGGGCGCTAGATACGGAGCAGCGAATCCGTGAAGCAATGGTGCCGGGAAGTTATGCCCGTGGCTTGTAGTCGATCATTATTATTGTTTGATTGGGTGTCGGGCGCGTAAACAAGGTCTTCTTAGATCGGGAAAAAAGCCCCTTTTTTCAGATGCCGTTATTCTTCTTCATGCACGGTTAAATTTTGCCCCCATCATCGTCATGTGACGTCATCGGTCTTTCTTCATTCGTCGTCATTCTTGCCTTGCCGGCTATCGAGTGAATGTAGACCTAGCTCGCATTCCTCTAGTGCGCACACTTTTCATATTTA
>JBCJKF010087164.1:0-10563 GCA_039654545.1 Plocamopherus ceylonicus
GGGGGGGGGGTATTTGTTTGTTTTTTATGGGAATTTTTGGGGTTCTGCTTTAGCATGGTTTGTTGTTGTTTTTAATGGTTTTTGTTTGCTTTTGTGGTTTTTTTTTAACTTTTTGTTGTGTTTTTCTGGTCATATTTTGAGGGTGGTGGTTGTTTGGTTTTGATTTTTTAAGAAATTGGTGTTTACTAACATTGTTTGCCTCATTTTTGGTGATGAAAAGAATTGACATTAAGAGTTTTCATTTGTCTCCCTAACATGCCATAGTTTCTTTTTTTTTTTTTTCCCTTTTGTCTGGATGGAAAAAGTAGTTTTGAAAGTAATAGAAAAGAAAAGCTCACCTTGTTGGGTTTTTTGCCATTCTTAGTTTTTTCTTTGGCAGTAAAATTTTTCCGTTATTTTAATGTTTGTTTCTTATCATTCAGAATGTTTTAAATCATATAAGTATTTTGGAATCAGATTGTTTTCCTGAAACAATTCTAGGTATCGCCATGAAACAGCCTTTGATGGACGCAGACTCTTTGTGTTTGGAGGCGGAACAGAAGTTGATGCCTTTGGACTTATTTTGGTAAATGTGCTGCTGCTGTAAAAATTGTTGGAGAATTGTTGGTAAATTAAAAAACAGTAAAAGAGGTGTTAGTTAAGGATTTGTCATGTCATGACATCTTTTCAATTTGTGCAATGTGATAATAGCCCAGACCTCAAAGTTCATATTATCAGATTTGGAGGTGACACAACTTAAATAGCAGAATCAAAGGAAGAACACCAAATGCTACTAAATAGGGGAGTTACTTAAAATCAACGCACATGTCTATTCTTAAATGTAAAATGGACAATGCATATGTATTGGCAATTCTTTCATATCGTCCCTCAAAACACATACTAGCATAAGCCATATGTGACGTGGAATCGAGTTAGATTCAACATTCGATTACTTGTCTCACATATTTTCTCCTCTGTAAAAATTTAAGGAAACGAGCAACGAATAGGGGATATAAAACCGATTTTTAGTTAAGTCACAATAAGGTTGCAGAAGTTGTCCAAAACTTTAAATGGCTCTATGTTTGTGAATGTAGGATAATAACAAAGACAAGAAGTTATTTGAAGAGGCACTGAATGAAGTTAAGGTAGAGCTATCTTTTACAAAAGATAATATCACAAAAAGCAAATGATATTTCACAGGCATCTTAACTTACACAACGTCTGGAGCAACTGACTCTAATTATGTGAAATAAAGAACAAAAATAAAGTGGCATGCCTTCACCACCGACATCTGCTTGGACTTTGTACTTGAAGAAGAAATAAATTTGCATGACATCATTTAGCCTATTCATGTAAATGTTAAACTAACTACTGGTATGCTTTTGTGTATCAATATTGTAGGTTATTATCAGTTAAAGCTTCATATTAAATGATGGATTTCATAAAGATTTAAGATAAAGCTGACCAGCAAAATGTGCAAAGTATTCTAGTCAGTAAAGCTTGATGATAAATATACTGTGAACATTTAGGTCATTTACAGTAAAGAAAAGAAAAAGTGAATCTTGCATACCATGAATATTTTCCTCATTTCCATTTGTTTTTAGATTCATACTTTTGATGTCGTTGACCGGGTGTGGAACACAATACGATCTGCATCTGATCCTGTTTATGGTGAGTAGAATTGATATATGGTTATTAAGGGGGCACGCTACACCCAAAAGCTGTTTATATTAATACTTTATCTAGAGGCATCAAATTTTTGCAGAATGTAGATATGTCACAGAAAGATATTTAAATAATAAAACGGAGAAAAATATTTGGTTGGCCATGGTAACGGCCGCCATCTTGAAAGTAAACTTTCATAGAGTTCCAAAATCATGAGAATCAACATACCAAATTCCATAGCTCTAAATTGAATACTGTTTGAGATTTTGGAGCTGGCATGGTACAAGGTAGTGTAAAGTGAGTTTTGGAGAAAATCGTGAAAAACTGATTCACAGGTACTCAGAGACCAAATTGCTCATTGGTTCATTATCGTCCAATGGATATGAAATGCGTTATTCTTGCTTTTTTGTAAAGGGCATGAGTTGCCAATTTGGCTGATACCAAACATGATAGATTTTGACAATAAAACAGGCCTGTTGCTAGGGCTAAACTTTTACCATTTCTTCAATTTTCTCGCAAATTTTGGTATGGTCTGGACCTTTTGAAGACATATTTAATGTATTTAGGATGAAAATTACATCTTGTGAATGCCTATCAATTAAAGATTAGGTACTGAAGATTCATTTGGAGCGGAAATATTTGTTTTGAAAATTTGGTTAAAAATCACTAAAAGCTTACCCCCCCCCTGATAATAAGGAAAGTGATATTTTATTGAAAGTCTCGAAATTTGATTCTATTTTGTGTGCACTCATCTTCACAATACTGTGCTCACCGCTTATAAGAACATCGGTTATAAGAACGATTTTCTGCCTTGCAGAATTCTTTCGGTTATAAGAACGCAACATGAGATATAAGAACACTTGGTCACAGCTGTTTCCTCAGTGAAACCTCTTTCAATTAATTCAAATTGTATCAATTTTGTCAGAGGTAACAGAGAGATGGAAATTTCCTATGGTGGCACCTGTACAAAAGTAGGTGTACGGCGTTTTGACACTCTATTACACTAGGCAATATGTAGCTCTGGTCTGTCAACTCCCACCCAGCCATTAAACGAAACGATTGGCTACTTATCAATCAATATCGGCGTCTGGATCTCATGAGTTCTTTGATGACACAACCCGGTAAGCAGGTAAGGGAACAAGTGATAATCAAACGGCAAAGTGTAGGACGACATGGTGTAGGGGTGAGCCAGATGGACGGCTGGTCAGACAATTGTTTGGCCCATTTCACGATACGCTTACATGTGAATTAGTTTATGGGGGTGGGAATGTCTGCACAATGAAGTCAGTAATGATGCCGATACCCACAGCATTTCCGGCATATAATGATAGTACAGCCCCTCCTTCATACTTCTGAGCACACCTTGTTTCCGTTCCTGAAGTGAACATCGGTTATAAGAACAAATCGGATATAAGAACACCTGGGCTCCTGATTTGAGGTGTTCTTATAAGCGGTGAGCACTGTACTACTATGTTTTGAGGTTTCGATTTCAAATAATTTGCTTGGATAACAATAACAGCAAACCTTCAAGATTCTGAAGAGTTCTGAAGCAGACAAGGAATGTTATTTTTTATGTCCATTTTTTATGATTCATTCATTTTTAAGGCAAGGCTTTTATTTCTTTTTTCACTTTTTTTTTAACCTCCATACTTAAAAAAACAATAAAGAGAATAATGTGTATTTTTTTCTTCTTGAAAACTATGTTGTTAAAATTGTTCATTTCAGGATATCCCAAGCCACGCAAGTGCCATAGTTGCTGCCAACTTGGAAATGGTAAGATTTGAAATGCATTTTTTTGTAATGTTCATTTTACAATTTTCTTTTGTTCAATGTGGCCTCTTCCACAATCAACTCATTGGCAATATCTTGCCAACACATCAGTCACTGTCACTAGAGAGCCCATCAAAGAGGGGGAGAAATTCATGTACGGTACCTGGGAAGCATGTTTGACAAGCAGGGAGCTACATACAAGAATTTCACCGCCAGGATATTGATGAGGCAAGGGGAGTCTTCACCAGGGTAAAAACCTAAATGGCATCCAGTGGAATTATCACAAGAACCAAACTTTGAATTTTGAATTCCAAAATGAGGTTGGTTCTGCTCTCTGGGTGCAAGACATGGAGAACAACCAACAAGATGCAGGAGAAGATCCAGACTGTCAAACATGTTTGAGGTATATCTTTAACATCGGTGGATAGGAGAAAGGCGTTTGTTAATTGAAAATTGAAGCAACTTATTAATATTTCAAGCACTCAGAATTTTATGAATTTCTACTTGAAACCGTGTCAGTTGACATTCATACTTTTTTGTGTGTATTTGAAATTGATCTCACATGAAGGTTATTATTATATCGATTTTTTTTTCATCTGGTTATTTTCGCAATTTTGTGACTGTCCCTTTTCAGATGTGTTTCTTGCTGGTGGCATTAGCAGAACATCCAATGCCAATGTACAGACTTTGTATGGAGATGTGTGGAAATTCTCCCTTGTGACTTTGTCATGGAGGAAACTTGTTGTGTCCTTACCACAACCCATTTATTTTCATTCTGCTGATATATGTGAGGTACTTGCTTTTCTCAACCAACAGCTTTCTTCTTAAATTTTCAACTGAATTATTTCCTCCTTTTTTTTTTCCTTTTTTTGTTTTTTGTTGTTGTTTTTTTGCTCTACTTATTTTTCAACAAGTAAATTCAATTAATTTATTTAACGATAATTAATCTGGTTTATTTTTGAATTGATTAAGTAATGGATGGTTTTATTTCTTTTCGATATTTTTGATCTCTTAAAAATTGTACAGTATATTAAACATTTTATGAATATATGTGTGAAATTCATATTTTTGACGTTCCTTATTTGATTTAAATTCAAAAGCAATACCATGTTACTCTACAGGGTAAACAATTCACATCTTCCTTAACTCATTCCCTTCCTTGAGCTGCATTTTATGGCTTGGCTTTACTTCTGATTTGAACCAAAAGCTGTGTTTTACGGCTCATAAATCTTAGTTCTAATCCAGTTCATGTTTCCAAAGAGCATAACCCAAATTGTGTATTCGGCATTTAGAAACAAAGTACGAACTTCCTTTCCCAGATTTTAGCGGTTTTCAACGTATTTTTGAAGTATTTTGTGTCAATTTTGACAGTTTGTTTATTTGCTCTGTGAAAAGTTGGTGTGGCAGTCAGGCTTTTGATAGAATGGATGAAGGTCCGTCAAGTTCTAGATCTAGTCGTCTTGCTAGGTTTTCAGCGAAAAGAGCCTGTGATTTACTAGATCTATGGACTCAGAATGATGTAAATGAGCTGTCAGTATTGAGGGAAAGTGATACGGTAGTAGTGATGCCAGTGCAGTGAGGAAAATTATGATGATAGTAGATCCAGTGGCAGCAGTGATAGCGATGTCAATAGTGATAATCAAGGGAGGGGCTCGGGTGGGGCTGGTGAATTTGTTGGAAAAAGGAAAGGGCCTACGAAAAGATCTTGAAGAAATGTTCCAAAGGGAAGGGGAAGGGATAATGGATGGTTAAATCCTCCTGGAAAAAGAATAAACCAGGGGTGGCGAGGGAAGGGAGGTAGAAGAGTTGCAGTTGAGGCTTGATTTTTTTTATTTTTTTTATTACCGCACTTTAGTTATTATGATCTTTTTCCGTCATTGTCAAACATATTGACCTTAAATTCACATGGATTATATATATATATTTATAAATAAGACACAATATCAAACAACCCCTATGCTGTTGGGGTAATGGAAGAGGAGATATTTCACAAGTAAATTGGAATTTTTTATTTAGATTATGCTGTTTGCGTTATACATTCTGATTTCAAAGCCCATTAAATGCAAGTTTTTTTTTTCAAATAATAAATTCATTTACATTTTCAGAAAGTTCATCCTCTCCCCTTTATTTTAATATATAATACTTTTATGTTACTGGAAAATTCAGAGGCACAAACAGCATGTGGAAAACCATCCAGGAGGGAATGAGTTAAAAGAGTTTCTTGGTTCTGAGAGAACATTTAAATTTAAATTTATTGACCATAAACCTTATCAGTTGATCTTATGAGACCAGAACTTATTCCGTCAATCAATTGAGCATCTTTTCATGTCATGTGAGTATTAAGTCTGAATACATTGCATTTTAAACAATATCACCAAGCAACACAGGTGGAGAGCTTTGAAATAGAAATCTCGTAAGATTTGTCATGAAAGGATGGCAATGATTATAAAACTGGAATTTCTCTCCCGACATGCCAGCCAATGCTTAGGCTGGTATAGTGAGATATAAAACCTGTCAGCATAATTTGCAACGTTTTAATAACTGCAGTCGTCTTGCGTAACACGATGTTGGTGGGGGAAGGAAATAGATCAAAATGTCCATTGTTCAAGTTAACCATTGAACGGGATTTTAAGGGGATATAATGCAATGTAATCAATCTTGACAACGGGGTCATTAATTTCTTTTATTCCCCTTACTTCAGCATTCTGGCAACATGGGTTTGAGCATGTGTAGTTTGGTAGATGTAGATTTGGTACAGTCATGTCTGATGATTCCACACAGTCATAGTGTGATCACCAATCCAACCCCCTCTCTCTTGGCAGACTATTTTAGACTAGGCCTAGGGCTAGGCCTTCATGTAGCCTACATCCGGTCTCCTCTGTACATGAAGTAGGGCCTAAAGGCACATGGTATGTAGGGTAGGCCAATACAATTTTGTGATCAGCCATTGAACTAGGTCTACTGACTGGTAGTACCGCTTGGTCCAGAAAAAAAATCAACTTATCCGTTGAATTTTTCTAAATGACTTGTCTAAACGGGGCAACAAAATCACATCAAGTTAAGATAGATATTGTTCTACAGTGGGGGTCTGTTCCAAAGAAAAAGATCAAGTTATGCGAAAATCATGGTAAGTGGATTCGACTGTATTTATGTAAATAGCAGGGAGCATAGTGGCTCTGCTGTAGAGCATATGGCTGCAGACGGAGATGTCATGTCACTGGTTTGTACCATCGTGTGGCAAATGCATTTTTTCTTTAAGCAAGAAAATCCACCCCTGTTGCTTCACTCGACCCAGGTGAAAATGGGCACAGCTTTGGCTGGGAAAGTATTCTGCAATAGACTAGCATCCTATACAAAAATGATAGATCTTATCTGTCGCTGTCTGCTTCAAGCTACGGACACCGGGATATGCTCCGGCCCTATGAGCCGAAAGGCTTGAAAGGACTACTCTTTTATGTAAATAACACCCACGCATACAAACATGTACACATTATATATGTGCTTGCTGCTTTTGAAAATCAGATATAATATATGGGAATGAATGCTTTTTCATTTATGGTATTTCTTGAACAAACTTGCATTATAGGCATTTGAGCAAATCCCATCATCCTACATCAAGTATCATGATCTGTGTCCATCACTCTCTCCCTCTCTACAGGAAAAAGGTATAATGTACATATTCGGGGGTGCCATGGCCAGTGGGAGTAATGCGGTTCGTACCCAGCAAATTTGGAGCATTCGAGTTGGTGTTTCCTCCCTTCTGGAACTGGCATGGGATGTAATCTGTGACTACGCTGGCCCTCGATGCAACAAGAAACACATGAAAGAGTTGGACATCCCAGCACAGTTGATGGACCGGCTTTGACTCCTCTCTGCAATGGCCTTTTTCTACAGTTACTTATTTTGCCACGGAACACCAAAGTCTGTTTATGGAAAACATGTGCCTGACTGTTTTTAATTTTAATCTTGAAATTAAATAACCTATTGGAGAATGGTTGAGTTAAGGAACTTTTATAGAACCCCATAGAACTTTTCAGCAATGTTGAAATTGTTACAGCTTTAATTATTTTTTTAATTTTTTAATTTTTTTAAATTTTTTGCTTGATTTCTTATTTATCTTTTTGTTTTTATTTCTATTTCTTTTTTTTTATTTTCTTTTTGTTGTTGTTTTGGTTGAGGTGGGTTAAGTTTGAGAGTGGGGGTAGGAATTGCATTTGTCGGAATCCTGGTTTATGTATACTTTACATGCTCAGATTGGTCATAGTCAGTTTATAATGGTGGGTTTTGTTCTTTTGTTTTTTGCTGTGTTTTCAGGGGAATTTTGTTTGTGTGTGTTGTCCAGCTGTGGAAAGCATATTTCAATGGGCATATTATAATGTTGGGTTTGTTTGTTTTTTTGTCATTTCCTTGCATTTGAAATGGGTTTTTTATGCCAGAGTTTGGCTTAAAAAGGAAACTTAGTAAAGACCCTTATGTATTTGGGGCATATTTATTGGCATGGATTTATTTGAAAGTAGTCTGTTTTTAATTCAAGACATAAGCTGAGAACTTGACCTTGTTTCATCATGTATTTTTTTTCTCATGGCGGCTTTCCTCTTTGTCTATGCACATTAGGCCTTTGGAAGTGTATGAGGTCTTTGCAGGAGTGTTCCATTGTGAAAACCATACATTTTTTTTATCTGCTTTTCCCTATCTCATTCGCTCTTTTAATAATTTGTTCATAATGAAATAATGCTTTACAACTATGTTAATTTTGTTTTGTTGGGGTTTGTTTTGGGGTGGGTTTTTTTCAGCACAAATATTAATGGGGGCTCACGAGAAACTCCAGTTCAATAATCAACCCGCATGATTTTAACGCCATTTTTTTTTTCTTGGAATAATGTGTTTACAATTTTTTTGTCTTTTTGTTGTTTGCCTTCATTATGACTTGTACTTCATTTTTGTTGTTGGTTTGATTTTTTTTGATTTTTTTTAAATAATTTTTTTTAACACATGCGGTACTGTGGTTATTTCCTTTGTATATTTGAAAGAAAAATCAAAATAATAAAAGACTATTTAGAAGACACGTTCTCCCATGATGTAAATGTATATGTAAACATATCTGATTAGAGCTCATTATAAACTTTAATAACTTGTGTACTTATCATATTGTCCTAGGAATTCTATCAGTCTAAGGAAGTGTGTGGTTTTCTATATAACTTCTTGTATAATTATTTATAAATATATTGTGTTAGGATTTCGTCTCAATACACTTCGAGATCCAATATATCGGTTCATTAAGCCAGCGAAAGTGTTGTCTCCTGAATTGCCATTGGAGTATTTTGCTTGTTGTAAACCCTGTAAGGCATCCACATGTCTCATTATCACCAAGTGAAGTTATTCTCTTGAAATGAGAATGCCTCTCAAAGCATGTAGTTTGGTGGAAAACGGCATTGCCGAAGGCTAGTCTTCTCTTGTAATTGCAAAGGTAGTTCAAGTTGAAATTTTCTCGTAGCTGAAACTACAAAATTAGTCTCCTTTTTAAAAGTAAAGAAAAGGGGAACTTAGCTATGAGGGATCTGAACATGTGTATTATCCATTTGCCTATTAACTGTCTGAGTGCTGAAGATTACCAAAAAGCCAACGTTCCAGATTTGCATGCGGCAAATTTAGCTCCCGAAGAGTTAAATATTGATACGTATGTGTAACTCTTGTTTCAAAGTATTTGAAGTGAAAAGAGTTCCCCATTACAATGTCACATGAATAGTCTCCAAACTTTGTTATATCACCTCGTACTTGCACTTCAAACATAAACAATAATATCATAGAAATGGAAAGAGCAACATGTGGATATAATATATAATAACAATCTCTATGTGAGAATAGACTATGGTTGAGGCTGTTGTAAAATTCAATTTTTTTTTTTTAAATATCAAAATATGATTTGATGTAATAAAAATTGTGTTTAATTTGATGTCTTTGCACATTTTTGCTCAAAAGAGTTGGCTGTCACTGTCATAAAGTATTATATTCTTATGCTAAAGATAAGACCAACTGTGGCAATATTGCCCTTGTTTGTTGTATTTTTAGCTCATATATTGCCGCAGAAAGGTTTTTTTTCCTTCCCACTCTCCTCTCCACAACTGACCCCCTTTTTCCCTTTGCACTTCACTTCATTTGCTGTTGTCATACTGCATTTACCACCTATCTCCACCTATTGTCTTCTTTCTTGTTGCTGTTTTGTTAAAGACATGAAAAGTAGTGCCTTTAAAAATTCCTTTCGAAAAATGCTTTGTATAAGTTTGTGCAATATCAACACCAGCAGGAGAATCCAAAGGGAATGTTATGTTATTAGATAATGATAAAAAGGAAAATACTATAAAGATGAAATTACGATAATTATAACAATAATGATAATAATAGTAATAATATAATAATTAAAGTAAGAACGGTATGAGTAATGATACATTACATAGTACGATGATATTAATAGCAATGATATTTGAAAATGAAAATAATAGAAAAAGTCATGATGATAGTATTAACAGTCATGGAAATAGTGCATGGTTGTGTTTATATGATTGAGATTTGCAATTCTTGCCAAATTTCATGTAAACACACACAAACTTTGTAACTGCTAAATGGTCTTATTGATTTAGCATGAACCATTCAATTAATTTTCTTTTTTTTAATAGACATGCAGTAATAAAAATAGGCCCTCCTCTTTTATCTCAGAAAGGTGCATATCTGCTGTTGCCGCTATTATTCTAATATCTGTATTCACTCTCGCCTCACATTTGATTTCAGAAATACTCACAAATCAAACCTCTGAAAATGGCAAACTAAAAAACTTTTTATCACGATGCATGAAGTCTATTGTTCATGCATTTGAAGTCAAGTCATAAATGTTTATTTTACAGATGTTATGGGTATTCCTTTTTTATTTGATATATCTCTCCGTATCTAAATTCCTTTAACATAACAAAGTCATTTTATGTTCCCATGCACAAAGCCTACATGACATTGCCTCGGTCAACCAACATACCCACAAGTAAGTCTATATATGAAGCTCCAAATCTTTTCTTTTTTTTTTTTTATCAGTCAAAACCACACTAGTCATGAATCATTTCACTTTCACTTTTTTCATGAATCTGTACTTTCCCATCCTTG
>JBCJKF010087386.1:0-10561 GCA_039654545.1 Plocamopherus ceylonicus
CTCTCTCTCTCTCTCTCTCTCTCTCTCTCTCTCTCTCTCTCTCTCTCTCTCTCTCTCTCTCTCTCTCTATGCGTGCGCATGTGCCTGGCACTGTTGTTGATATTTCAATATCTTTACTTTACTAAATGAGAAGTAGGCATTAGAAATGGTCAACATTGAACAGAGAGCGGCTTGGCCTTTTTAGTTTTTCAATTCATCCTTGTTTTTGTTCCTGGCCACCTTCAAGCTGATGACGGCTTTGCCAAGGAACATGTCGGTGGGCTATGACTGGGCCCTGGTCTTCTCCACCTCCAAGCATGGCTTCAGCCTCCAGCAGCTCTACCGGGAGATGAGGCTGATGGACGACAGCTACCCTGTGGTCTTGTGCCTGATGGACACTGACCACAACGTAAGTGTTGGCATATTGTACTGGGGTGGACAGTTTGATGGAGAGTTTTTAGCTGAAATGTTTCAAAGCGGTGATAGCGATGGGAGTAAATAAGGAGTTTCTGATTATGAGGATGATGGTGAGAAGGAGGAGGGGGAGGATGATTATAATGATAATCATGATGATGAAAGTGAAAGGGAGGATTTTGTATGATGAGGATGATGATGATGATGTCAATCATTATAAGTATTAAGGAGAGCAATAATAAGATTTCCCTCAAAAGTATAATTATGATAAGGGTGGTTGTGTAGTAAGAGCACATCCCATCGGGTGCTAATTATGGTGGTGATAATCGTACTGTTCATGGTATTGGCACTGATATAGATGACTGTTGTATAATTAAATCTAATCTTCATTGTCTTCTGTATTTTGCAATGATTGGAATTTTATTCTATGATATTCATGTAAATAATCATGCCGATAATAAAGATGACATTAGTAACAACAATTAACTGACAGTGGCTATATAGATATCATGACCCTAATGACAACAACAACAAAGCAGCATAAGAAAATGAATGATAGACGGATTTTAATTAATCATGAGAATGAGCATTAAATTGACCGGACATGGTGGAAGTTTCAATTTTTAGCATCGGCGGCGTGTGCCTGAGGTGTTTGTGGGACTTTCCATTCAACCCTTTAAGAATGTGCTGAGATCACTGCTCATAATGTTGTGGGCCTTCTCTGTCTCTCCAGATATTTGGCGCCTACCTCAGTAACACAATTCATATATCGGAAGGATTTTATGGTTCAGGGTCCACATTTCTCTTCACCTTTTACCCAGAATTCAAGGTAAGTCATTGGTTCCTCCTCAGTTTTCGAGAATTATTGAATAGTGTTGCCAGCAATAAGAGAAACAATAATAATAGTAAAAGAATGTATTTCGACAGAGCACGCATTACTCATTTGAGGAACAAGCTCTAGCTTTTATGCATGATTTAAGAAAGGAATAATGACATTGTTAAAACAAATTTAAAATTAAGTGGCCACATCCAAGAAAAAACAAGCTCTGAGATGCTGTAAACTATAGAAAATTGGGAAGCAAGACATTGATACAATTCATTTCAATTTAAAAGCACACAACCTCATCGGTAATGTAGGCATGAAACTATTAATTTTATGATATTGCACGTGAAAAATATTGTGGCGTAATTAGGGATGACGTATTTTGACACCTGTAAATCTTTTAATATTCAATTATAAAAGGAGATCATGAAAGGAAGTTTTGGCCAACTCAATAATAAAGAGAAGAATTTTACAATAATCATTTGAAATGGTCAGTAGATGGAGCTTCTCTAATAATAATAATCAAGGGCAGGTTGTCCTCAGCAAGTTTTTAGGGTCTGTGTTTCTCTGTCTGGATGAGATGCACTTGACTGTTATAAACATGATACTAATAGTAATTAAACCCTGTGATGTTTCAGTTGGTCGGAATTCAAGTACAGGGCTTGCTTGATAATAATAATAATACACCCTGTCTCTGTAATTTGATTCATTCAGAGGATGGAGAAGGATAAGGAGGAGACAGCAAGGGGGAGTTTTATAAAACAACAACATAGCTATAGCTATGTTTAAAGACACATTCACTACGATGAAGTCCATCTTTACCAACAGAAATATAAGACTGAGCACCAAAATCAACACTCCGAAAGCCTACATATTGTCCATACTTTACGGATGTGAACGCTGGACGCTGACTGAAGACCTTGAAAGAAGACTTGAAGCAGTTGAAATGTGGTACATCAGAAGAATTATGAGAATATCATGGACTGAAAAGAAGTCAAACAAAGAAGTAATGGAAATGGCCAGGTACAACTGATCCCTACTCAAAACCATCAGAAAGAGACAACTATAATTTTTTGGGCACATAAACAGAGCTAATGGAATAGAAAAGCAAATATTGTGTGGAAAGATTTGGGGTACCAAAGGCAGAGAAAGACAAAATATACAGACACTCTGAATAGGTATGCAACGATGAAAGAATCCCCCAACTATGAACTCATCAGCAGAACCGACAACAGAGAGGAATAGAAGGCGATGAAAGCCGATTTCTGCAATAGACATGGCACATGAAGAGAGCTGATATGGCTGTTGGTTGTTTATCAGGGGTTTGGTTTGGGGTTTTGTTTGGTTTGGTTTCATTTAGTGTTTTTATTTTATGTTTTGTTTGTTTTTTGTTTGCTTTTATGTTTTGTTTTGTTTTTTGTTTGCTTTTTTGTTTTATGTTGTTTGTTTATTTTTTGTCTTCTTTGTTTTTTGTTTGCTGTTTTATTTCATGCTGGGTATTTTGTTTTGTTTTGCTCTGTTTTGGGGTTATATTGGGAGAAGGGGCAAAGGGAGGTAGTTGGGTTGCTGGAAAAGGTACATTTTTTTTGTCCCATGTGTCATTTTTATGTGTCCTTCATTTATTTATACAAAATTATATTGTATTTTATTTATACAAAAACGACAATAATGTATTTTACATGTATTTCATGTAGGGAATATTTTTCCCCAAGAATATTTGTAACTCTCTCTTTGTTTCTGTCAACAGCATTATCACTGGCAGGGAGACAACAACTATTTCATGAACGGAACAAAGGACAGCTTTGCAATTGGATCAGGAGAGTGAGTTAAAAAGAAAGAAACATGGATCTAAATTAAATGAATAGTATTTTTTAAAAAATGAATAACAAATTTTAAAAAATCATCAAAAACAACATAAAAAAGGCTAAAAAAAAATCCTATAATCTGCAAAAGATCTTTTTGGTCCATATTTTAGAATAATCGACTTTACCTTTTGCCCTAAAGGGAGGCTGAAGCGTTGTCAGTAAGTCTTAGTTTACCCAGTAGTCTGACTGGGATCTAACACGTTTTCTTCTTGCCTCTTCCAGGGGTATATTTGGCTTGTGGCTTGATGGTGACTTGGACAAGGGCTGCTCACACAACTGTACCACCTTCGACAACGAGATCCTGACCACCAATGAAGATTTCCACATCATCAACATGGAGGTCTGGCAGTTGACCGAGTAAGTGGTGTTGTGGTTGGCACTCCAGCAGAAGACCAAGAGGTCAGAGGTTGAAATCCTGGTGACGGGATGCAATGCTCACGTTCTCTGAAGAGGCTCTTTAGACGCATTTTCTTGCCCCACTTGTAAAGCCGTTTAGTATAATTAAGTGGATATTGGCTTTTTAAGACTTTGAGTGAAATTAGACAGACACAGTGCGTTTGACGGCTCATGTTGGGTGAAGAGCTCTCTTTCATGAAAGTAAACAGAATTTGGGCAAACAGGCCTGATAACGGATAGCCATGGTTGAGGTTGTGCCTGCTCCTTCCACAGGACGGACAATCCTGTCCGCAGTGTGGACAGGATGCTTTCTTGGTATCTTGTGTTGCTTAATCACTGCTGTGGCAAGTAATTATCATGATGAAATTAGCATTCTAGTGCTTTAATATTTATCACCACTAGCAATTACTTTAGGCATGCTTAAAGTTGAATTGTTATTGTTGTTGTTATTATTATTATTATTTGTTATTATTATTATTATTATTATTGTTATTATTATTATTATTATTATTATAGCTGTTTTAGTTGTTATGCTTTTGTTTTGCGCAAACCACACTAATCGCATACATATTATTTTTGCTTACTCTCTCCCTTTCTTTTTGCCTCCTCAGTGCGACGACAAGTTAAATGCCAAAAGATTCAATATTAGAGACTTTGCATCATGTACGATAAAGACACACACTTCAAGGCCGAAAATGAGAATGTCTATCAGTTAACATAGTCTTTATGAACAAGTCAAATATGTGTTGAGGCATAGACAAGACAGATGTACCTGTTTTTACAATGGCACACCACACATCTGCCAAATGGATGTTGCATGTGGAGACTGTCTCACCCCAAGGAAAGATATCATTGGCTGCTTGGAACACTGCTTCTCTTTTCACTACCTGCTGTTTGGTCTATGGTTGGGTCTGCATATACACCCATCAGACTGACTGAGTGTGTTTGTGTTTTATGTGTGTTAGTATATTTTGCTTAGTGTACATATGTTTGGTTTGTGAGAGCGTGTGTGTGTGTGTGCGTGTATGTTTGTGTGTGTGTGTGTGTATGTGTGTGTGTGTGTTTATAGGCATGTGTATTTGGTGTTCAGACGTTGAAGGATTAAAGGTTGTAGTCCAGGCCTATATGCATTGATCCCTTTCCACACTTACTATTTGCATGTCATCATGCTTTTGTGCCCACAAGATTTTTTTACTTTATATTACTTGCTATCTGAAATAGAACTTTTTTGGCTGTTTCAGTAAGTGAACTCTTAAGCTTTCTAGTATTATTTTTTTTTTTTTCCACTGCCAAGAAAATCTTATGTGCTGATGAGAACTTTATATTAGATATTGTAAGGTTTGTGTTAAAAGTTTTGTCTTTGTTTTACTTTGCATTTTTTTTTTCTTGTATTTTTTAGGGGAGGATGAGGGATGGGAATTGTGTGTTCGGGGAGAGGGGGGGGGGGGGGGGTGGTTGCCTCTCTTTGTGTGTATGTATTTGTCGTTTGGAGAACGTGTTGCATGTCGTGTTTAGAGACAACATGTCACTGCAAATATTTACTGAATAATCCCAGTTACAGGGTATTTATAAAACACTTATTAATGTTTCGTCAGTGAAGGAATACGTCCACTTTTTTCTGCTGTTCACACACTCTTGTCTAGTTGTTTAGCTATTCTTGCGAACATAAAACAATTAATTCCTATGGATCAATTTAACAGATATTATATTTCATTTAGTTGTGATTTCACTGCACGTTTTCTTTATATTTGAGTGGTGGGTGTGGGGTAAGGGGTTGTTTTGGGTTTTTTTTTTCCATTTCGTCTCGTCATGGTTGGTATATTGTCAGTTAGTTTAGAGTGAAGCTTTCAAGATTGTTCCTTGTTGTTTTCTCTGTCGGTGCTTGGTGGTTTTTTTTTTTATTTGTCTGATTGTGTGTGTTTGTGTATTTCTTCTTAATCCCTCAAGAGAAATCTTACCTGGAAAAGGCCAAAAAGAAACTTATGATTCATGAAGTTTTGAACATTGTCTGCAAATTACATTTTTTATATCATATGGTATTTAAATAAATGAACTTAAATGATCATTGTATGTGATGAATATGAAACTTTCCATCTCTTTTGCACATCAAAACTGCCATTCCAATCAACAGTGGGAGACATTAAAATGTTGATAGATATCAATGTCTTTGAACTCTGACCATTTAATTTCATTGTTCAATTGCTATTCCTAGTATGCTATTGGTGCTTTGCAAAGAAAAAGGTAATTTTATCTTCTTTTATTTTTTTCCTCTTGCTTTTTTTTATAATTTTTTTGTATTGCTTCTGTGCTTATTTATCAGTTGAAAGATCCCTCTTTGTCGCAGTGACGAAACCAAATGTTGTTCTTATGTTGAATAACCACAGAGTAATGTTTAGTCTTAGCATGGTTGGTAGCTATTTCTGACTGTTAAGACTAACTGGACTGCAGGAGGGTCTGATGTGGATTTGTGCTGGACACCCTTGTGCATTTTTTTTTTAATCGGATGAAGATGGAAGAAGATCTTCTTTATTATTTTTATTTTTACCTTTTGGGAAGTTTATATTACAATGCTTAGTTTTTGTACCTTTTTGAAAAATCTATTATTATTTGGAAAATGATTTTCATTGGTGCTTTCTTTATTTTGGTTCAGGAACTCTTCTTATGACACCCTTTCCTATTCTTTATTTTTTTGTCTTTTGTGTTTCACTTTATTTATTTCATTTTGCTCTTTCGTCTTTTTTTATAGGGAAAGGAGGTTGTGTACAGTAGCCTAAGCAATTGTGGCTTATGTTCCTTGTTAGCATTTAGTTATATCATATTGTTTTCTCCCTCTTTTGAGATTTATAGTCGTGAGTAACATTGACCTTGAAACCCTAAAGGGGTGTTTGCTTGGTTTTTGTTTTTGGTTTAGTTTTTTTCAGTCTTTAGCTTAAGCAAGCTGTCAAAACATTATCGCCATGTTTTCGTTCATTTCAAAAGTTCTAACATTTTTTAAACATTAATTTTGTGCTCACAAATAGAACCAACTTTTTCTCAACCAAGTTATTTTTTTGTCTACAATAATGGAAAATTTCCCATACATTGTTGACAAGTTCAAAGTTAAAGTTTGTTTCCTGCCTAACCATATTATTATCCTTCCTTTAAAAACAAAAAATTGATACCTCACAATTTGCATCTTATTCATGTCAATACTTTAGCCATCTTTGTAAATGTGAGCAAATTTTTATTTTTCCCAACATTTCAAGAATTTTCTCTACTTTTGTTGGAATGAAATTTGTGTAAATGTTAATTTTGAACTGAGTCAATGCTTTTTACTTTTGTTTATTTTTTTTAAAATTGTTTGTAGAATCCCCCAGACAATCTGTGCTAGCTTATGTGATATGATGCTTGGTATGTGTTTCTGAGTGACAGTCAATATACATATACAGTAGTGATCAAAAGTAACGTTACATTTTTGTTGTGCTCACTTTGTCTACCAATGTGCATCAAAATAAATTATGATATATATCATGTGAAAGGTAATTCAATTCTGCAAACAATGGTATCAAATACATTCATGTACATATCATTGTAAGCGAGATATGAGTATTTGAATGCAAACACCTAGTGATCCCACTTTGGAAAAAGTAAAATAATTATTGTTCACATTATGTTCTGCACACCAAGGCAATTTTTCTAAAAAATTGCACATTTCTGCACGTTCATGAACACGGAACTGACTTCTACCGGTTGTCTCATAGCTTTCTGCCAGATTTACATTTTGTTTAAACAATTTGTTTCTCTCTGAAACTTGAAGACTGCAATGCCTCTCCAATACAGGTATCATTCATAAAAAGCCAAAATTGAGTTATGATGAAAGGGCAAGGTTGATTGAACATTTAGAAGCTGGGTTTAGTGTTGAAAGAGTGGTCGGCATTTTCAACCTTGTGTCACGAATGTCGACTTATCGGTCAAAGTGCATGGATGATTATACCAGGTCCGTTAAAGATCTCCAGAGACCAAGAAGGCCACACGTTACCAATGCAGATGACGAAATCGCCCATGCTCATGAGGAGGGTCCGTTTAAAACAGCCGTTGCAACTGCAAAGGAGCAAACGCAGTGGAGTAGGCACGCGCCACTCCTTTCATCAACTCTGGGAACAACCTTTGCATTATAGCCCATGACAACGCTCCGCTACTCAGTTGTTGTTTTTTGCAGGACAGCAATGTAGAAACTCTTATTTGGGCATCACTTTCACCTTACGCGAGTCACATAGAAAAGATGTAGTCTCTGGTGAAGAGGGCGCTTAAAACAGCGTCCGATTTCCAGAGAAAACGATCAACTCTTTCTTTACAGCCAGTGGAATATGGGCTGAGATTCCCGGAGAAATTGTCATCAGCTCCACAATGTAGATAAGAGGACGAGGAGTGAGGCAATTGATGGATGCTAAAGGCGGATACAGAAAATACTAAGTCAGAGAAGGTCATTTACCAAGTGGTGATTTTTTTCTTTTTTCATTGCAACGTTTATTGTATAGAGATGGAGTCTCGACTTTCGATAAAACTGTGATTTTCATATTAGTCTACCATTTCTCTTTCAATTGATATATAACACTTATTGTTTAAAAGAGCATGCTTGACATGTATAAGAAAACAAAAATGTAACGTTATTTTTTATCACTTCTGTATTTATATATATATTTAGAGTGGAAGTACATGTATTTCAAGTTTACTGTTTTGTTTGTTGATTTTTTTTGCTTTATTTGGATTTTGTTCAGGTCTTGTTTTTTTGCTGTTTTTTTTTTTTTGTGTGTGTTCTTGTTGTTGTTTTTTTTTGCTCTGTTTTTTGTGTTGTTTGTTGTTTTGTTGTTGTTTTTTACACATTGTTGGGTTTTTTTTCCCATATATTTTAGGTGGAAATCAAATAAGTATGTATATAAAATTTTCAATTTTATATATCAAAGCTCATTCACTTCTGTTACTTGTTGGGTTTTGTCTCTTTTCTTTTTTTTTTTTTTCTTGTCTGAAATTTGAAAAGTAATATCTTCTCTTATTTCTGACAATTTTCTTTCAGTTGTAAAAAGATAATTATAGCATATAGTAATTTTATTTTCTTTGCAACTTTAAAAACTGATAATAATAGCCATGTTATCATCCTCATTATTATTATTATTATTATTATTATTATTATTATTATTATTATTATTATTATTAGCAACGTCATCACAATCATCACAATCGTCGGTACCATCATTCCATAAAAACTGTCTTTACATCTGTTTGCATTATTTCTTGTTGTTTTGAGTGCCATCATTTTCTTGCATATCTGGTCTATTGCTGATTGGCTTTGTTGAGTTTTTGTTAAATTACTTGGTTGAGTTTTTGTTAAATGACCTGGACCCAAATCTAGCTCTATGAGTAAACTCATGTCAGTCTCATGTTACACCATTCTACTCCTTTGATTTTGGTAATCTCTTTTTTTCCTTGAGATGCTTACATACATGTTTTTTGCAAATATTTCAGTCACTCAAGGAGGAATTAAACAGTTCGTCTTTATTCATTCATGTGGTGAAACGAGTTTATTTTTAAAATCACCTTCCTTAAAACTTTAAAGTTTATATATTGGGTAAATTGAACTTTAATCTGAACTATTTTTATCACTACATGGTCATTCATACTAATGATGATTAAAGCATCTTATTTACTGGAACTATTATCTATGAATGGCTGTGTCAAGTGATTACTTTTTGAAATCTTTATTAGCTGCCTGTTTGAATATTCATGTGATATGAGATGGTTGTTTTTTGTTGTTTTTGTTGAGATTATTTTGTTGGAAATCAAGCAAAAGCCTAGGCTCTAGGGTTGTTTGTTTGTTTTTTATACATGAAAACGACCTTGTTTCTGCAAAAATCATTATTCTTATAAACAATTTAAAAAGAAATTGTATTATTATAACATGTGATATACAATGCCAAAACTTATAAATGAAACATGATATAGTGGTTAGAAAGGGAGCCTTAGACTTAAAGCGGGTGCGAAAGAAAAGTCAAAGATAGACTTAAATCATACAGTGGACATTAATCAGTCCATAGCAACAGTAAAAGATTAAGAGATAAGGTATGGCAACACAGTTTTAACACAGAATTTACTTTTACTGAAAATGGCAGTGTCTCATTAAAAAATGTCTTTGATACGTTTGTTTTTGTTTTTTTGTTGTTGTTTTTTTTGTGTGTGTGTATTTTGTCTCTCATGCACCATGACTTAAATGTTTTGGGGTTTATTTTTGAGTATGTAAATTAGGTAGTTATGTATTTAGAATCACAGTTTATGTGTTGTCAAGTTTGGAGCTTTCATTTCGGCATGTATCCTGTTTTGTTTTGTTTTTTTGTGGGTTTTTTGGTTTTTGGTTGTTTTTTTTTTGCAGTTGCATTCATTTTTCCTGTCTTTCATAAAGAGAGAGCTTACTTATAATTCCTGTGTTTGAAATATTTACAGTTGTTCACTTTATTATAATTATTGTTATATTATTATTATTATTATTATTATTATTATTATTATTATTATTGTTATTATTATTATTATTAATATTTTTAATACTATTATTCATATTATTTTTATTATTACTGTTGTTTTTGTTATTGTAACTTTTTTGATGATGCCGATGGATGTGCTAATTATTATTCTTTGCAAAATGCAGTCTTTCAAATTCATTGATATTTGAGTGAGGATTTTTGTTTTGATTTCGATGTTGTGTTTATCAATACCTTATCATGACCACTTTCAACATACAAAAAAAAAAAAAAAAAAAAGAATG
Source organism: Plocamopherus ceylonicus (assembly GCA_039654545.1). Lineage (NCBI taxonomy): Eukaryota > Metazoa > Mollusca > Gastropoda > Nudibranchia > Polyceridae > Plocamopherus > Plocamopherus ceylonicus. The sequence goes on from JBCJKF010087386.1 coordinate 10,271, forward strand.
TCCCCATGTCTGCGTTCTCTTGACGTGTATGGCTAACCCTTTCACTCCAGTTGGTTCTCTGAGATTGTTTTTCATGGCTTTTAATGATAATGATATGTTGACGGTTTTCTTCTTTGTCCAAGGCATGTGTTGCTCTATATGGTTACAAACAGGTGTGCTACATCATAAAGAATTATGCTGACTAGTATATCAAAGTTTATTCACTATTATTACACTTTGTATTATTATTATTATTATTATTATTATTATTATTATTATTATTATTATTATTATTATTATTATTATTATTAT
>JBCJKF010087608.1:0-10559 GCA_039654545.1 Plocamopherus ceylonicus
CGTACTTTGTCCCGCTTTGTCCCTCTTTTTCTGACAATTTGTCCCTCTTTTCGGTTGGCTGAGGTTGGCAGCTCTGCCATGATTTTAACAGGCCCAATCAGAAAACCTTGTGTCAAAGCTGCATAAATTATATACAGGGTGTCCTGAAACATCGCACAGCCAAGGTCATTGAGTCGCAGGTTTTTAAATGTTCAATGTAAACAGATCAGGAGAAATTACATAATTTTGCGGTGTGCCATTATTAATACCTAATTGTTTGAGTGGAAACTTTTTCCATGGATAAACATAAATTGGACTTTATTACTCAAGGATTCCAGAATCCAAGCAATAAAATATTTGTTAATGTTCATTTGACATAGTTTCTTTACAAGAAGGTGGGGCTGTATTGTGTGAAAAGCAGAGGAAAACAAACAAGATCCTTCAGTAACTATTTATATTATCCAAGTGTTTTATAATTTTTTTCACAGATAATTCAGAATAATTAATAATAATAATAATAATAGGCAAATTTATATTGCGTCTTCTCTCCGGAGAGCTCAAGGCACATTACAGATATTAAATATGCAAAGACAGTAGCCTTATCGACAAAAGCGACAATATGAAAAAGCATGAATAATTACATGGCCAACAAACAATTCAAAACATCATTATTCAATATAACTTACAGACCTGCCAACGTAACGCCGTTTCGCGTTAAATTAAATGATATTTTCACGCGCACTCATGAATCAGCTCTTTTTGCCTCACTTTTAACGCTATCCGGTATTTCAAATATCATTTCGTAGCATTCAACAATTTTTTTGATATTTCTGTAGTTTCGTAAGTCAGAAATTTGCAGGCGGGTCCTCGTGGCGGTACACATTGCATTATATAGGCTACATGCCCCGCTTCGCCTAAGACGATCACCTACGCTAATGGCGGTTCCGCATTTTGCCGTCCCCCTAACCAGGTGCCAAGCCTAACCGCTACCGGTGGGTCCCCATATTTTCGCGTTCTGGCTCCGACGTTGCCGGTATTCTTCACTCATAGTAGCCAACTGTAAGCACTGTGATCGCTTAGACGCTTCAACCAATAAGAACCGAGCTTTTATGTGTAATATGACATCAAAATCGAAATGATAAAGAGAAATTGTACATAATTTATATGTTTACTTCTGAGCTTATAAGCCACACGCATTGTTTTTGCCGACATGGATACACATATTTTGATGAATCGTTGATATCGGGATATATCTGAAAAGTAAATTTAAGCATTCGTTTTTTATTTAGATTTTGAAATTACAGGGAAATCAGTCATAATTTTTCCTTTCGATCTTGAGAGTTTGGGCATAGTATGAACCAGATGCCCATCGTTACTTCAAGGCTAGCTATTGCGGCTGGTGGAAACTGGATCTACCGTGGGCCCGGGCTTTTGCTCTCTCTCTTCATCAAGTCAGTGATATTAGATTCCTGATTTCTGCCTTTCATTGCTTAGGGCCAATTGTTTAATTCAAAGAGAGCGGTTTATGCTTTATAATATGATGGCCTTTTCCGTCAGAGTTGACGATCTTGTAGCAATTATATTGCTACGCCTGGGCTAGTAATATAAGGGGAGTTTGGGTGCCCAGCCACTCTCCCTTCCCCTCTGATCTTTACCTGTTCTACATGAATTCAGAGTAATGATCTAGTCAATAAGTCTGAGGTAGAAGAGGTTGGAGGGGTGCATGATGCCGAAATAACTATTTTTGGTAGGCTCGAATTTTACCAGGGTGACGGACGATAAACTAGGAGGTCCCATGTGCCTTTGCGCATGTAAAAGAACCCTCGGTGATTAAACTTTATAATAAAGGGTACACATACTGCAATAACAACACGGCAAGGTCTACGTCACATTCCAGTGGGAGCCTCGTCCTGCGTGAATGTGGGCTAGCATGGCAGGCTACAGCGGCATCATACATGGCAAACTAGGTCAGGGAGGTGATCGACGGGTCATTGTAGAAGAGAATGAGTGCACAGGGAGGGGGGGGGGGGAATATATAATGTGCAGGAGGGGGAGCCCTATTACATTTACTATGCCATTTACTACTCAAAGTAAGGAAGTGGACTACTATACATTGAACAGTATGATAGAAAGATGCGCCGGTAACTAGGATCTGCCTTCGGTAAAGACGAAACAATAATATACAATATGATGGAAAGGTCATTGACCTCGCTGATTCCTGGAACTATTCGTGCCAGCTCATGATATTGGTCTGCCACACCACACGAGCGAGGAGGCCTCAGGCCTTGACTAGTTAACACCGATTTATACATATATCGCACGTGCACGATTCAACTCTTTGACTGCAGTGTGCCCATATATGGGGATGAGCATCTTCGTAACTGTTTCAACGGCTCTTGCCAACAATGATACTTCAATGATGAAGTACCGCAAAAGCACATAGGGCAGTAATCAAAATATGCATCCCTAGTTTTGCAACTGCCGTATTTGCACTCCACCGCAGAACAGGGAATCGTAAGAATGAAGTACACGATGCATCACTAGCATTAGTAAAGCTTGCTGAGAGCAAAGTTTCATCACAACAGGAGCAAAACTATAGAAAAAAAAAGGGAAAGATTTTCCATTCTCCTGTAAAATTATCTCTGGGAATGTCAGCACACCGGGTTCAGTTAGAATTTCTGAACTTCCAAGTTGATGAACTGGTTGGCCTGGCTGTCTATTGCTGATGGCATAGAAAAGCAATGGGAATGTATTGAAGCCATGGAGGACACCTTTGGCAACAAGTTGTACACAAATCTGGCCTTTGGCATGCTTGGATTCCTGGCAATCCCCCATTCTTATGCAGCAGCTGAAAGAGTGTTCAGCTGTGTTAGAAAGAATAAAACAGTCCAAAGAACCTGCATGGGCATGGAAATATGTTGGGATCCATTGTGAAGTCTTAATCCAAATTCAAGAGAGTAGGCCTTCACAGATGAGGACTTACTTAGATTCAAGGGAGCCACCAGTGCTTCCTTTAAGAATGACTAATTACTAATTTCCTCACCATGAGGCATGCTTAGTAAATTACTTTGGTGTTGGAATTATAACATTTGGAATTATGTTTCCTTTGTAATTTGCTTTGTAGACTACTTTAAGTTAAGCCATGTTTTTATGACAATAGCTGGTCTTACAAGTATTTTTATTAAGAATATTTTCGTGTCTCGCGAAAAAAATCACACTTTGAGTTGTCAAATCACACCATTTTACTTTTAAATCACACTTTGGGTAATTCTATGGTTGGCAAGTCTGATATAACCATTGCTGTATTAATATTATCCTCATGAATAACAATAATATATTGAGAAAAATGCTAATTAAATTGAAATCAGATTGAGAAATTTTTGCTGGAATAGTGTATTTTTAAAACGATTTAAAATGTTAAAAGACTGCAAGCTGGACTAGCAGAGTGCTCCTCTGTGAAAACTGTAGATATCCACAGTCCTCTTGGCTCCACAGATAAAGAAGGAATTAAAAGAATCATTCCTTCTTTATCTGTTGAGGCAAGAGGACACTGGACATCTACAGTCTTTACTCACGGCTTAGTTTTTCTATTTAGATCTGGATCTTTTCCATATTTGTTTCTTTTTTATATGTTCTAGCTTTTTATTGTAATTTCTTTCGTTTTATTGTCTTTTGATTGTTCTATTTTGTCTGAAGAAGGGTAAAAAGATATACCCCAAAATTTACTGTTTTGTTTTGTTTTTATAGTGGAGGCTTTTATCAAACTTTGTTTTGTTTAAATTCATATTGAGCTCTCCAGTGTGGTTTTTTATTATTAGAATTATGAACATGTGCAATACCTCATGAAGTCTACCAAAGCACTTCCATCCACAACAAAACAGACACTCAACAAGAAATAGCCACAATAACAAAATCACTTAACCCCACACAAGAACAGACGGGTACAAATACAGCTTTTTCCCTTGCACAATTGGCAACTGAGGCAAACTTCCCAATGTTGTCGACAGCCCTTCATGAAAAAAAAATTCAGAAAGTTGTTAGACATTTCAAAACTTGTGTTATAAACACTATTTGTGTTTGTAAACTGTGAACTCGAATTTGCACATTGGGGGGATGGATATTTTAAAATTTAAGTTTTCTTTATTTTTTCTTCAGTTGATGATTGTAACATATTATTTTAGTAGAAATCTCCAGAAGATAATTCTTTACTTCCCTTTTATTTCCTGCCCCACAGAATCATGAAAAGAACGAATGTCCTGAGGGAATCACTGACTGTCCTTACAATTGTGGAACTAAGAGGTTGAAGAGAAGAGAGGTAAGTAAACCATTAATTGAATGATTTATAATGAAATATTCTATACAAATGTGTGATATACTGTTTCTGGTGCTACAAATAATTTATTCAGTCCCATGCGCCGGTGACTCTGGCTCGTAGGAAAACAGCTGAGTCTGGCAATTTCATGCGAAAATAAAGGCACTGAGAATACGAAACTACCTCTACTTCGTATCCTTGGCTCTCAATGGTTTTGTCACTGTTTACGAACCGAAAATAGTCTCCTTTGTTTACCGCATGGTATTTTCTTTTTTGTTTTTTCTTTACAAAAAAATTAACGTTATTCTCCAAAAACAATGTGGCCGACCATACCCCCAATTTTAGACGTGTGTCAGCTGGCTAGGCATAAGTGTTTTTGAGGGACGTTATTGACGATTCAAGTGATGGTTCGGACTGTTCTAGTGTTGATTTTCATCTTAGCAGTGAAAGTAACGAAAGTGATAATGAAGACATTAGATCTAGACCGGCAAATAGATGTAGTTATGAGAATGAAAATCTCACTTTTACTGAATCTTCCAACACGACTACTGGAGTAGTAGTGATAGTGACCATGATTAACCTGGTCCTTCATCTAGATCTAGACCATCAGGTAAGAGAGTGAGATTAAGCAATACCACACCCCAAATAAGTGAAAATTTCAAGGATGTGTACATATTTCCTTTGCTGTACTTTTCCTTGAATTTCTGTTGCAGATTACTGTTATATGTGAAGTTGTAAAAAAAAAAAAAAATCATAAAAAAAATGATTTTCCAAGGAATGTTATGAAATTTTTTTTACCTGTGGATGTATAAAAAAATCATTGGGCAAAACAAGACTCAATGACATTGGATTGAAATTATTGTTTTGCCTGAAATGTAAGTAAAACATAAAATAAAACCAACAATTTTTTCCCCAATTTTTATTTTTCATCTCACAACACCAATACAATCATGAAAACATGCAAAATAGTGTTAGAACTTGATTCCTCATTCAATTCTGAACAAAATGATATGTAATTGTATGTGTTTTCTTCTTTTCATTTGGTTGTGATTTCCCAAAAACTGAGATAGCTTACTTTTGAGAGCTAGGCTTTATTGGTGGCTTTGGGCCAGACTGTTTGTCCCTCTTGGACTGAATCAGTTAACCTGTCCAAAGCGGCCACAGCCAGCCATTTTTTAGAAAAATACCTTCACATCACCTGTTCATAATGGTCACCTCTCCTTAGAATCCTATAGCTGACCTCCTAACTCTTACTAGCCTCCGATCAACACATGGAAATATGGTAGTATACAATGCTTATTATAGCTAGACATAGCTTAATCATTACAATAACATACGCCTTGGCTAGACATGGCCAAGGTGACTCCTATAAATGTGATAGATCTTGTCTGCCTTTTCACGGCCACCGTGTATGCTACCCTTTGAAGATGCCGACCACCAGTTATAACAAGATAGCTGAGCGAGCGGACATGTTAGACGGTCGTAGTGTGCTTAGCACGAGGTTGGGGTGAAGGGATGGGTATAGGAGACCGTAACGAGAGAGGAGTCTAAACTTAAACCATAACAAGGGTCAACTGCAGCTGGTTGACGAGCTATACCCCCAGCCAATGATTGGCGGCCTCTACTGAATGAATGTTGTTTTCTGCGTAAACCATAGATCTATCATAGACCCTATCGGGTCTAACCTCTGATGGCAGAGGAGAGCCTGGGTAGAGAATTCCGACATAGCAATGCCTTCAGGTGCCTCCCAATACCTTATGGTCACGCACTTCCTTATGTGTGGCTTCGTTGAAAAGGTAGACTGAGGTCTTGGGTTCGAATCCTGTCGCGGCGGTGCAAAGCTGACTCTTGAAAAGGCTCCTTACTCACATTTTCTCACCACAATCAGGGGTAAAATGAGTACATGGCCGTTGACAGCGTTGTTCCTGTCCGGGAAAAAATAATTGTGCGATCACATAACAGACGGCCTGTCTCGTTCTTATTATTATGCGTTGCTATTAGTATTTGTTATAAAGTGCTTTGAGCACAATATAAAATGGATATTGTGCTAGAAAGAAGCTATCTTCTTTTTTTTGTGTGAGGGCAGTGTCAGTTTGTAATATGAGATGCCTCTACACAAAGTTTGCTTTGCAGTCCTGTTAGTTTTCTAGTGGCCATTCCATATTGGCTAGGTTTGTTCTGGGATTTTTTTCTTTTTGTTTTTTGTTTTGTTTTTGTTTCTTTGGGGAGGGGGGGGGGGGGTCTTAGGTGACAGGTTTGACTACTGTGTATAGGCATACAGATAAATAGATATTAAGTTTAGATATTATAAGTCTTTTGCGTTGTGGGCATATGCACTATTCTTAGCTGTGTTATTTAATCTCTTTCAATAGCTTGATGACCATAAATCAGTGTGCCCAACAAAGCCAAGTGAATGCCAATTCAAAGTCCTTGGCTGTGATTTTACTGTAAGTATTTTTTAATCAAACCTCTATCAACTTTGCACATTCCACAGTATAAAGAGAGGCAGATCAGAGATCTTTTTTTTTTCTCCCTGCACTATCCCCTAGTCCTTGCGTGTTGACAAGACAGTCAGCTATCTGATTTGTTGGCTAATGAAGACTAAGACAGCTCACGGTTGTATTGATTTGAATTATGGATGATTTACATTTCACATGTTCTTTTTTCTTTTCTTTTCTTTTTTTTTTCAATCATTTCTAGATTTTTTAAAATTATTTTCTCTGTCTGAGAAATCATTTTTCTGTTTTCTAACTTCATATTCTATTAGGCTCTAAGCTTTGTGCAGCAGTGTGGTCAAGAGGTAGACACTTGAGCTAAAGGCCGAGAGGTCAGAGGTTTTAATCCTGGTGACGGGCATGACATCGAGTCCTTGGAAAAGGCTCTTTACACACATTTTCTCATATCACTCAGGTGTAAAATGAGTACCTGGCCATTAACAGCATTGTCCCTGTCCGAAAAATTGTACTAGCGCCTAACAGGCAGTTTGTCTCGCCCTCTGTGTTATGTGTTTCTGTTGGTTGGGGACCCCTTGTAAAGCACTTTGAGCACATCAAGTAGATATTGCGCTATATTAAAGCTCACTTTTTTTTTTTAAGCTTGAGAATGTCTTTACTCTTGTTGTCGCATCCAAGTTTTTTCAAAGCCGGGTAGTATTGGCTGTGTGAGGCCTGACCTTCTTGTTACTTTAGAAATTTAATACTCTTAATTATGTGATTTAGCCAATATGAAAAGAGAGTACAACACAGAGGACTGGGGGGGGGGGGGGGCTGACTATTGGTGATAACCCTCTCGCGAAGAGTGAACAAAACTTTGTTTCATCTGCGACTTAGACTTGGTAAGTAAATTTGCATGTCATGTCAGAGAGCACAAAAGACTGCCATGTTTATAAATACATGCAAGAATACCAAGTGCTGTCAAACTTAAAGACTACATGCTGTGTAGAGTAGCCCACTAGATTGAAAATTTGATTTTTTTATTAATTACTTTCCTTCTTTATGGCAATGGTCTAAATGATCATCAGGACATATATTTTTTTTTTAAGTTATGAAGTTAAAGAAGCATGGCTAAATCTAAAGGTCATGAATCTTATAATAAGCCACCTGCTTGGATCCAAAAAGCCACATGCTTAATCAATTAATGAATTTGAACATGATTTGGGCCCTTTGCGTCGAGAGTTGACGATCTTGTAGCAATGTTACTGCTATGCCTGCTCTTGATATATAAGGGGAGTTAAGATGCTCAGCCACATTCCCTTCCCCTCTGATCTTTGCCTCTTCTACTTCAATTCAGAGTAATGAACTACTCAATTAGTCTGAGCTACAAGAGATTGTAGAGGTGCATGATACCGAAATAACTTTTTTGGTAGGATCGCATTTTGACAAGGTGACGGCCGATATGGCCTGCATTTTTTAAATTTTAATCACCGAAGGCTCTTTTACATGTGCAAAAGCACATGGGACCTCTTCATTTACCACCCGTCTCTGATGGGATTAGGCACTCATTCATCCTTCCTACCACAGGTCAAGGAGGCGGGATAAAACCCCAAAATTTGGATTGAAATCAAGCTTGGTGAATAAGTGCCCTATCCACACCGGCACTAGATCTTCTTATGTATTTGACATTTACATTTCTATTTTTATCCCCAGGGAGACAAGTCAGCCGTTGAAAACCATCAGAAAAATGTCTTCAAACATTTTGACTTTATGGTAACATTTTTGTGTAAGTTAGACGAGAAACAGAAGGAAATTGAATCTGTCCTTCAAGTAAGTGATTTTTTTTTTTTAGTCTTATTTGTTATGAATAAGAAAATGGTCTGGTCTGCAGAACCAATGTCTTAGATCAGGACTAAGGTCTCCTTTTTAACTCTTTCTTAAACCAAGACTAAGGACACAAGCATGATTGCCTACTAGCGCTTAGGACTAAAACAACTAGACTGTCATTGAAGCAGCATAATTACTGCACTGAAGGCCTAGAATGGTAAAAAATGAACCATGGGCATTATACTTACATCTCAAGAAGAAGTGAGTAAATGGACGAATAACCAAATAAAGGAGTGAAAAAAGGCGCAATAGTTGTTTATACTTTTAAGAACATGTATCGATACCAGGATTGAAGAAGTGATTTCACCCTCTTTCATCCCTTATCCAGCAGGTCCCGTATATAATATATTAACCCTGCTACACTTGAGCCGATCACCTACGCTAAAGGCCGGTCCCGTATTTTGCCATTCCCCAGACCAGGTGCCAAACCCAACCGCTACTGGTGGGTCCTGTATTTTAGCGTTCTGGCTAGGTTGCCAACATTCTTCACTCATTTTAGCCAGCTGTAACCACTGTGATCGCGTTAAATGACGAGACACTTGAACCAATGAAAACCAAGCTATTATGTGTAATATGAAAATCGAAAGGATGCAGGGAAATGGTACATAATTTGTATATTTACATATGAGCTTACATGTCACACACATTGGTTTTGCTGACATAGACACACATATTTTGATGGATTATTCATATTGGGATATATCTGAAGGGTAAATTTAAGCGATACATTATTGATTTAGATTTTGAAATTACAGTGAAATCAGTCATAACATATCCTTTCGATCTCGAGAGTTTGAGCATAGAATTAACCAGATGCCCATCGTTACATGAAAGCTAGCAATAGCCGCGGGCTAAAACTCGGTCTACCATGGGCCCCAGCCTTTGTTCTCTCTTGATCAAATTCAAAATAATGTTAGATGTAGATTTCGGCCTTTCATTGCCTAGGGATAATTATTTCATTCAAAGAGAGCACTTCATGATAAACAGTAATAACAACACGGTCAAAAGTCAAAATAATGTTAGATGTAGATTTCGGCCTTTCATTACCTAGGGATAATTATTTCATTCAAAGAGAGCACTTCATGATAAACAGTAATAACAACACAGTCAAAAGTCAAAATAATGTTAGATATAGATTTCGGCCTTTCATTGCCTAGGGATAATTATTTCATTCAAATAGAGCATTTCATGATAAACAGTAATAACAACACAGTAAGGCCTACGTCACATTCCAGCGGCAGCCTCGTCCTTCGTGGATGAGGGCTAGTATGGCTGGCTACGGCGGTCTCGTGCACAGCGAAACTAAGTCAGAGGTTGGTTTTTGGAGGTGACCGATGGGTCAGTGTAATGAGAATTTAAAAAGCCTCACGTCTATAAAATTCTTACGTGAATTTATGGTATTTACGGTTAAAAAAAAAAACAACTTAAAAATGAGTCTTGAATAATTCTCTAAAGTTTCAGTTATTGATTTAATTTCTTTACTATTGTTATGGTAAAAGTATTGCTGACTTATATTAGCATCGAACATGCCCGATGTTTGCTTAGAGTCTGAACTACTTAGCTAGCTAGCTTGACCTGAACTCAGTTGGTACTCAATTGCTTCTGTACATATTATGCAGACCTTTCTGTGACATTTGTCCTGCATGCCAGCTATCTTTGTTTTTACTGTCAATATGGCAAAGTCATGCTGTCATTCATTCTCTTTTATCCTTGAATCGATCTTATCATTATAGGCAGAGTACTTATATATATGATCCAGAGTACTTGTAACTTAGTGTTGAAGAATCTGAGGAGAACAATTTTTCAATGGGTTCACAACTCAGTCTCATGATGTTAATCGTGAGGCACAGTGGCTCAATGGATAGAGCGTTGGGCTCGAGACCAAGAGGTCTCGGGTTCGAATCCTGCCAGCGGCAGCTGTGTTTTTTCCTTAAGCAAGAAAATTTACT